>JAHPZR010016201.1:7500-22500 GCA_019787425.1 Platygyra sinensis | reverse complement strand
ATTTTATTTTCCTTTTCCCATAGTCCCTAGCGCTTTGTGCTCGTTAACAGTCGGTCTCTATTCGGACTCGTTCGCAAGAAAAATGTAATGCGTCTGAAGAGGAGACTGGGGAGGAGGTTGAGGTATCGTGGGTGTCAGATCCTTCAGATGGTCACAGATGTCGCAAAATACTACGGAATCATTAACCTGTCGTAATTTTACTGCGGTGTCTTTTCGTTGATACCCTGGACAAACGGAGTCGCAAGTAGACGCAGGTTGACAACTTGGGTCTACTTTCGACTTCGTTTGGCCAGTTCTTGTGTGCACTTGCGTTGACTTGCGATGAATTGTGCTCACTTTGGTCGAGATCAAATTCGCCCGCAAGTCAAAGCAAGTTTTTCACCGTCTGGCCACCCAACTCAAGTCAACCCAAGTTGTGTGACGTCCATTAACCTAATATTAGCCAATGAAATAGAGGATGGTCTGCCTTAAACTGTTTTTTTTTTTGTGAATTGCGTGTACTTGCGAGGAAACTTACGAGTCCGTTTGACCACCCAACGCAAGTCTCTACGCAAGTTCAACTTCCGTCCACTTGTGACTACTTGCCGGTCCGTTTGGCCAGGGCTTTAGAGCTTTTGGATGGCAAAGCTTGTGCTCTCCACACCATCGTCTCTACTGACGATTATCCTTAAATCCAGATATTCTTCTGTCCGAACAAGTCAAGCCGATATTCAGCAATCTTCGCCATTTCAATGATTATCAAAAGTTGACATTAAATTAGTAAATAAATAATTTCTTGGATAGTTTTGGTTTCGTGTAAGGCAATTTGCTCCATACTGCCAGAATGTTCAAACGCTCCAAGAACGTGCCTGTCCGAGCTTAACTGTTCCTGATTACACGAATAAACTGGGCAGTTGCTGCCAAAAGTAAGTTTAACCATCCACATTAAACGATCAAAACACACGTTAAACATTACCACTTTAGGAAGTATTTTTGAAGGTTTCCATTTCCAACAAAATAGCAAACACTCATCATAAGGTGTGCACGTGATTTCAAAAACAAGTCAAATTGTGCCACGGTATTTAGTTCTGTTCTGCAAAAGCCACGTAACACTATTTAAATGACACAGAAGTGTCGGTTTCAATCATTTTAGACAGTGTGCTAAACATTTACTTTATATTTGGATATTTTACAAAGTAAACGTGCAAGAGCATAATGAAGTGAGTGCACGCCATAATGAGTGCATTTTAAGGTTCAGTTTGACTTAATCTAGGATTTCAGTTTTTTAAACTAAATTAAACCTTTGTTAATTTATTGCTCGCTTCTTTGCGGTCTTAGCTGGTGTCGTCTTGCAGTGCTCATTTTTGGGAAAGAAATGGAAAGGAGATGTTGCAACTTATGGTGTATTTTTAAGCCCATGCAGATATCAGCGGTCTAAGTTAAGGATCAAAACTGAACCTGTTTATCATTTCATTTCCGACCACTTGTGAATGTTTCAATGTGGCCTCACATGGTAATCATTTATCGCGTTGCTCGCTCTAATGGCATGTTTTGAATGCCGTTTTTGCATTGGTTTTTACATCCAGTCTTCTTAAACTCAGTTACATGCACCGTGATTAAATTGCGTTTTACTATAATCTCTGTTAAATCTTGGCTTTTAGTTTTGAATGATAATTGCTAAAGCAAATGCAATTTTAATCGTTTATTTGTGGTTTTCTTGAATTTCCTCTGGTGAAATCTTCCAAAATTTTCACAGTACATTGGATTCAGTTGAATGCGAAAACAGTACACTTTGCACAGGCAGTTTTTTTTCGGGGGGAAGTGCCTTTTTTGTTAATTTCTATCTGTTCATACTGCGAATCTCTCGCATAGATCGATTAAATTGGAAAATGATCTGGGGTAGAAGAGATTTTGCCAGTTTCCCAAATTTTACAGAATTTCACCGACGAAACCCTATAAAATTTACTGCCAGTTTTACTTTATGAACTCATGCTGACATCATAAAATATCAAGAATTACAAACAAGGACCTTTTCTTTTGAGCGTGCACAGATGACTGAAACTTTCGCCTCATCAGCGCGTGATTGTAAGCTATAGCGAGCCACCTTAAACTTAAAGCATTGAAACTTATAAACCCTACCACCCTCCATATCTTCCCCGTTCCATCTCTGAAACTCAGTCGTAATTGAGAGAGAATGATCTAATAAAACAATTTGGCGTCATGTAAGCTTGTTGTTTTAAAGTGACTTATATATAATTAGCTCCTGAACAACGATACGTGAAAAATCTTGCCGTAACAGTCAAGTTGTGCGAAGCCAGGAAAGCGTAAAGAGATATATAACACGTCACGCTTATTACGAAACTATGGCTCATGATAGGGCAGTGAGAATGGTTTTTAGATTATACTCCATTGCCGAAATTTAAAAACAGAACAGACTTGAAAAATTATGACGCGCGAAGTTCTTTACTCTGTTTACCAGTCCACTTGTCAGAACACAATCTTGAAATCTTAGACAATTTCTCAAGCAATTCCATTAAGATCTTTCATTTGCTGCAGCAGGTGGTTCAATAAACATAGACAGGTAATTAATTAAATGATTAAGATTTTTGCCCTCCAGATGCTCCGTCAAATCAACTCCTTTTTTCCACAGATCCAACCAATAATTCGATTAAAGAAAGTTTTCATACGACGTGACAGCAGCAATATCGGTGTTCAAACATAATAAAATGGAGGCCATTTTGGTGTACAAAGCCCGCCTGGTTGAACTCTTTTCCTAGGCAAAAATTTCTTTGTTCCAATAAATTTGCTCGCGAGCCAGCCACGTGAGTGAAAACACCACATACCGACAACATACTACCGAATGATGGCATAACTAAAATCAACAAATATTCTCGTGGCGAAACCTTTCTGTTTAAATACTCGAAATATTAAATAAATCTACTATTTTCCCTAGTTTGAATAGAAGGATATCCAAAGTGAACAACACCATGATGCAACAGTGGTAAAGTAAAAGAATTTACATTTTGATCATTAAAGTAAACAAACTGTTTTCTTATTATTCGTCCCGGTGTTTCTAAAAAAAAAAACCAGAAAACGTGTTCAAAATGTTTCTATAGAGTTATAGAAACACCCATGAAAGTTTGGGAGAACTAAAAAACATTTCTCGTTCTCCTAAACTTTCGTGAATGTTTCTATTATAACTCGATAGAAACATGGAATATGTTTTCTATATTAATTATCATATCAGTGTGGGAAACTAAGCACGTTTCAAGCCAAGGGACATCTTTAAAATGCCACTCGAGATCGACTGCCAGACAGGTCCATGGGAATCATCAGCCTCCTCAACTATTTGTTTATCTTGTTAATTAATTAACCTGATTAAAAGCATTTATAAACTTTGTTGTTTGCTTATCAACTGAAAACAGGCCTTTTTATCAAACCGTATAATTTTCGCGGGATACTGAGATAGCTAATGTAGTAATGGGTATTAAGAACGAAACAATCAGTAATTTTCTCTCAATCCAAAATAAAGTCTGCAATTAATTATATTTGCTATCATCTTGACTATGTCTTAACAGTTTTTGTGTGCTTAGTATTCCTAATAAAAAGTGGAGTTTGACACTGTTTGTTATGCGGCGCCACACGACCTTTCGTTTACTTTGCTTAAGTGTGTTATGATTTCTCAGCTTCTGATTCTGATTAAAGGAAAAACACATCTCACAATCCACATTGAATCCTGGTTCAGCACAAAGAGCAACATGAAATTCGCGCTGTTTCTTTGCCTGGTGTTCGCCATCGCGGTTGAATATCTTTGGGCAGGAGGAGAGATTAAAAACCTCTTGGAAGAGGAAATCAACATCAAAGGAAAGGCAAGTCTTTTTGTTTCATTTGTTCCTGTAGGAATCTGTCCAGGGGCCCGTTTCTTGAAAGCCCCGGAAACTTTCGGGCCCTTAATAGCCATAGCAAAATCTCGACTAAAGAGTTGTTTTATGTACATATTCTTAATACGAACAGAGATTCTCTTCATACAAGAAGTTTCAGGCGCATACAAACACTTCTTACATTTTAGCAGTGGCATGAACTAAAAATGGCTTTACAGGCCCGAAAAGTTTCCGGGTCTTTTGAGAAACAGGCGCCTTTTGTCGTTTTTTGCCATGACTCAAGTTTTGTTTGAATGAAATTGACTGCCTCGAACATAAATGAATCAATGTTCCAGTTAGGATCAGTTTATCTGTACGCGAGAATTTCTCATTTCACACTTTGTGATTCTTTGGTTCTTTCACATGATTTGGGTTTCTAACCAAGTGACAAAGTCCTCTTTTCCATTTTTAAGATTGCATGCCCTTCTATCTCCTTTTTCTCGACACTAAACATTTTTCATCGAATGCGGAAGCTTTTGAAAATTTTCTTCACCATAAAGAGTTTCACAGGACAGTTTTCTCTGCTGGGCGGGTGAAAACGGAGCAGCCTCGAGAACGCTGACTTAATTTCTTTTCTTACGTTTTATGAATGTGGAAGGAAAAATTAAATTAATGTTCAGGCAAGAATATAAAACTAGCCAGGAAAATGCTTTATTTCTCTTCAGAATTATGACAATTATTAAAACAAGGATCAAGTAATTTTTGAAGATTTTCGGAAAATAAAATAAGCTCTAGAACTTTATAAGACTCCGGTTCGAACGCTTAGACTCGCGGTTAGGCTGGAGTCACAATATTTTGAATTCATATTTTGCCAAGTACAAAATTACCTTTAATGTGAAGGAACCCTGAAAACAGTAGCTTACAAAAATACCAAAAACATAATTATATACCATAAAGGAACAAGGATTGTTAAGGATAGAGATCAGTTTTCAAGATGGCCAGACCGCGACAAAGCAAGTCTAACAAGAGCCTCGTTGTCATTGTAATATTTTTCAGTGTACGGAAGATGGCGAATGTGAGAAGGGAGAATGTTGCCTCAAGAAGATTCAAGAGTGCATTCCAAAAAAAGAGGAGGGCGACTTGTGCAGCGCAACCTCTGTAAGTACTTCCCAATATTAGAAAAATTACTCACATAATTTTTTAAATTTTTCCTCTTTAACATACGGCTTTTATTGCGCTGCCGAGAAGGCATTACATTAGAAACAAATCCACTGAAAACATTTAATAGGCTTCTGAAAATTAGTAATTGGTTCTGTGGGTGTAATATATATAGAGAAATTGACTTGAAACACTGCAAAATGTCTGGGTGGCAAAAGCGCTAACTTATTTGTAAAATTTTGAATTTTTCTTCTGGCTGAGCGGTATATTATAAGTATTCAATGCATCGAGCTCAAAGTCCTGGGGACTGTTAATCTTGGTGTTCCTTTTAGATATTCATAACTAATGTACTTGTAGCTCCATCAGCAACTATATCGCTTATGCTAATGACGCAAGAATTGTAAGCAAAGATTCTCCTATAAATACAAGCGTTTAGCTTATAGAGCAGTTTGAAGCGCAGCGTCGTAAAACCAAATCTAAACTAATCGCTCAACGAAACTCAAACGGCAAAAACAATCCAATGAACCAGTCGAAGTAAATTCATGTTGCTGACGCAAAGCGCGCCGAGAAAACCTGTGCGAGCGCGTCACGATTGGTTTTGGTTTTGGTTTTCACTTCTGATTGGATGACAAAATGGCGCCATTTTTATACTTATAATGCTATCGTGACCACTTGACAAATGGCTACATAGCGATTTTTATACTTATAACAATTTAATTTGTGTTTAAAATCAGATTAAGTTTGAAGACTCCATGCACAATGGATACATACTTAAGCCTTATTTTCAGTAGCGACGCAACCACGAGAGCAAACGCAATAATTCTTATTTCACCGTGAAAACGGTCTTGATGCAGCCAGAAGCACAAGGACAAGGACCAAAATATATTATTGTGCGTGAGTTTATGTTTGCATATGCGCGCGCTGCAGTGAGTGAAAACGAAATACCACCCTTGCATAACACAAGCACAAGGATATTTATCACATGTAATTATGTTTAGCCAATGAAAACACTGGATCCAGATTTCCTCGCGCTTAAACAGATTTCCAAATGGCGGAATGTTCGGATGGTTTTGCTTGTGCTTGTGTTTTCACTTGGGTCATCCCTATTGCTTGCGTTTTTGCGTCGCTAGTCGGAAATCCAAGCTTTACTGTTTGCATAAAGAAAGGAAGGTAGAACTAAATCTATTAGTTATAAAACGTGTATGAAAACCAAACATGAAGGCATATTTTTAAACAGGTTAATGATAATTCATTGTTTTGTGACGTAGTCTGACGCAGCGCTTTCTCTGCCAAGTGACTGTTCAGACCTTTCTACCTGGCAACCTCGTTGGCATCGCGGTCAAAGTCCCGTAACAAAATAAATGACAGTAATTTCGCCTTATATAGCATAAGGATTCCCTACCACACAGCTTCAAGAGTGGAAAGCACGTTGCTCAACGAGTTTTCCAAGCAGAACGGCCTGTGATGAGTCCCTTTGCCGACACCAAGGTGTTGCGTGACACTACCAACGAACAATGTTTCATCACAAGTAACTGTCCACTAGTCATTTTTCAACTGACGCTTTTATGTCTTTATTATTTTGTTTTTAATTTCAGACATGCGCCCTGCGTTGCCAAGATGGTCTGATGTGTCAAAAAGCCGACAATGGCATTCACAGATGCTCTCGCCCCATGGAGCCTACTTCCGAGCCTGAGGTGTCAGGGTCTGGGGAGATGGACAGTCCCGCCGTTTAAACACAGCCTGTCCTGAATGAAAAGTGGCTAGTGTTTTAATGAGACACGTGATTTGTAGTAATAAATGTAAACACTTAAAGAAGATGTTGTCAACGACAATCAAAATATAAACCTCGCATTTATGAGCAAATAAATTTACGGTAATGTGAGCAGTTTCTCGTCTCTTGATTATATGTAGAAACCCAGATTCTCATTTTGCTAAGCACACATCACCAAACTACAGATTGGATGCTTTTTCCGATGTTTGGACGCGCGAGTGCACATTTTCGCATTAGGCCGCCATCTTGGATTTGGTAACAGTGGAGGATTGGGGTGAGGACCTATTTCCCAAGGGAGTCACCAATCCTCTACTGGTCAAGCATCCAAGATGGCGGCATCGGTAACCCGATTTATTATCTAGTATTCCGCTCCAAAATAACGTCTGCACTGCAGGCTAACAGATGTTTCGGCACGTTGACTCCCGCATGAAAAGTTCGGGAAGCTTGTCGGAACATTTAAATTGAACCCCTAAAAAAGACAAATCTGCCCCGCCCCCAAGCCAGGGAAATGGCCCTGGGAACAAGGTTACAATCTGGGCGTGGCTCCAGCTTTATTTGATCTCTTAAAGTTACCACTTAAGTTGAAATAGGCGTGATTACCAACCGCGGTCCAGGAAACGAGCGCATGCTAGTACACTTTACTCGAGAGACAGGCGGAAATCGAGGCTCAAAACTGATGAAAGCACGTTTCTTTAATGTGTCCATCCTGAAATTAAAGATACTTTGACAGTTAAAAAGTGGCGTTTCGGTATCAACACCCAAAATGAGACCAAAATCCTTTTTTGTTTATTTATTTACTTATTTATTTATGCCTGAACTTTTGATTTGAGATTCCCTTTCCACAGGCGTGTTTTTCCCTCGCTTGCCACGTGTCATATGTGTCTCTCGCGTTTGGTGAATTACATTTTTTCTCTTACTTTTTGCGCACTACAATAATGTGGACTAAATATCACCGAAGTTCTGCAGCAAGCCTAACTACGCCAGTGAGACGTCGTGTTAAATGCTCCTTAGCATAAAGCCGTCGTTTTTCTAAAAAAAAATTCTGGTCGCAAACATGTGTTGTATCTTTCGTAACGACCTTGCTTACTTTTTCTAGCAAATCTTTGTTAATTTTTGGCTTCTCTAGCAAACCAAACATTTCCCACTTGGTTTCCTTCAAATCTGCAGTCACTCTCTAATTGAAACCTGGATCAGTGTGTTGTAAGACTTTTCGACGGAGAAAACACTACAAGAACTCGCGTAATACCACCTTCTGCTGCATGCCAGTCGAGAATTGTTTATTAATTCTGATCACATCAACGACTGACTTATTTCAATATAAATTGCAAAAAAATCCAAATATATTAGAGTGCACGAAAAACTTGACCCAGCTGCCTAAGCGAGGCAACTCAGGAAAACAGAGACTGAAAACTCCAAACCCTGGCCACATGATGCGACTAGGTGTATCTCTACTCCCACCAACTCAGTATTTGGTCATTTCACGTTGAAAACGGCAAGGAAATTTTGTACCAAAACTTAAAATGCACTTGCACAGCCATTGTTTTGCTATTAAATCTTTCGTTTTATGCGCTTTGTGAATATTTAAGAATTTGTGATGGAGAACTGAGACAGTATATGTACAAACTGACTCGCGTAATTTCAACTGTAAGTTGCATGCGAGTCAAAAGTTGATTCTTCTGAACACTGACATCAACGACTTGACTTATTTCATTTTAAATTGTTGAAAAATATGATTTCCAGGCGTATTTTGAAGTATGTACAAACAAAGAAGTGAAACCTCTGCTTGTGTCAGAAATTTACCCGGTAGTCCCAAAAAGGTTAACTCATCAGAGAGAGAAAAAAAGATGACTGAAAACTCAAAACCCTGGCATTAAAAAACAGGCTTTTTTGCGGTGATTGCGTAGAATGGGTATGCTCTCTCTTTGGCCATTGTAAGATCATGAAAGGGAACCGATCAGTGTGACGTCATGCATCATAAGATTATGACCTCAAGATTTAACGTCTGGTTTCTTGGGATGAAGGGGACTGTCGCATCACAGTCTGGCGAAAGTTTTGCAAAAAGACTGTCTCAACCTGAAATTTGTAACATCTCCAAGTGCACCTCTAAACGCATCTCATATGATTGCAAAGCAGGGTTCCCTAGTGGTAAATACGCTGGTTTTCGTATCAAGTAATACAAATTCGAGCGCTGAGCGTCTGGTTCAGTTGGTACAAAGAAAAATTGTATTTGAGCCTAGTGGCCCAGCAGGCCGTCGTTTCTTTCCGCATAAAGCGACTAGGATTATTTCTTCTTCCCCCTGCACAGGTTTTTTATCCATCGTAGGGATATCACCAGCATTAAAATTGTCCTTACTAACTTTTTTAAACCTGGGTGAAGAGAGACAGCACTATGAGAGTAAAGTGTCTTGACCAAGAACACAGCACAATAACCCAGGCCAGGACTCAACCCAGAGCCGCTCGTTCAAGAGTCCAGCGCATTTAATTTATAAAGCGCTCTTCCCTGCTGAGTTGTTGGGATAGACACTGTCAGGATGCTCAATTACCAGACTGCTCTCTGGTTGAGTCATAAGCCTTTTTGCTATCAAAGCTAACATAAATTAGCGTAATCTTCGACCAATTTTCGAAACGATCCCATTGAATCTTTCAGCTGTCGCTGGAGGTTCTCTATAATAAACAAACTCACTTTATTGAATAACTTTGACATGCCAGATGCTGGTTTGATTCTCGACTTGAGAAACCAAAGGAAACAATGCATTTTTGATTTTATTTCCATAGGTGTCCCACCTACGGGGACGTCACTATGGCAACAAACTTAATTGCCCAATCAAAATGAAGATAAAAACCAACAAAATCCGTCACCTGCATCAGATGTTCGCGTTCCCTTAGAATGGTTTTAAGACCCAACAAAGACTTTGTGGCTGCTATTAAGCTGATTAAAGGGCTTTTTGAATGATTTGTTAGAACCTTACAAGTTAAAAGCAGAGATAACATCCAGTTTGAAATTTAGACGATAAACTTTGTATCTTATCAATCTGAAAACAACTTTGTCTCAATTCTTCCCGTGTCAATTGTATTTTTTCGCTATTGCACTTTTTGCACGTTTCTAGTTTAAAATGACTCAAATAACGGATGATTGACACAGTTTGAATTAATTTTGACACTCCATCATATCACCTTGAAAACACAGCACTAGTAAAATAATTTGTTTACCTTCCTTTCATCTTTACGCTAGAAAAGCTTTAATTAAAACTGTTAAAGAGCCTCTTTCGAAGTCTTGAATCAGAAGCCACAGCGTAAAAAATTCCATGCCTGAGTACTAGCAATATGAAGCTTGCGCTGTTCTTTGGAGTTTGTCTGACGTTTTTCATTTTAGTTGAATCGTTTGTGGAGGATGAATTTGTCGAAGACGAAGAAGATGAAGAAAATGAATCCCGCCACCATTTACGCAAGGTAAGCTAATTTTGCCAAAAAGTACAAACACTTTGACGAAGTTATGTTGCAGAAAAAGAAATTTGTTCAGGATTTCTCAGTACATGAACTGAACTAGAAAATTTATAGAACTTGCTAGACTTTTTTGAAGGTGCGCTAAATTCGAAAAATTGAACGTGTTTAAAACGTGACAAAGATCAAATGAATATTTTTAAAATCAAATCTTGAGTTGCATCACCTGTTAAATAAACCACGCAATACGACGACATGGAGTGACTGTCTCTTGAGATAAGCTGAAAACGACCGACATTTTTTTTATATAACACGCCGTGGAAAAAAAACATGCTAAAATCGGCCACAAATTTGTCCAAACTATTTTTTGAAATATGCATGGAATGTTAAAAATATCTCTTAAACTATAAAAGATAATGAGTTGAAAATTTTACTGTTCTATTTTTCTTAAGTTGTTGTTTCAAATTATCAATTTTTTTATTAGTACTGCGCATGAGCAAATAGCTCATTTTGTGACGTCATCAGTAGTGACGTCACAGAAATGAAATTTGAGATTTCAAATCGGACAAGTTTTTCAATTTTGTATACACAGGATTTCTGCAAAGTATCACATTTTGAGATTTGGGAGTTTTTATTTTTTTAATTGGCCACAGGGGAGTCTCGTGACTAGTAACCATGGAAACACTTAGTCCAAAATATTTCTGGAATCAAGTATTATTGCTTTTATCAGTTTCCGAAACATACCTTTAAAGGAAAAAAAAAGTTATAGCCCCAAGAATTCAGTCCAAAAATTTTTGTGCCTATCACGCCCCCACGGAACCTGTTGGCCGCTCTGGTTGAAAAAATCCCCAGCGAGAACGTTTACCAAAGCTTTTTCCACTCGCTGAAAACTTGCAACAGGTTTAAAGTAACATCTATAGAACGACGCGAAGAGAATTCACTGAAACACATTGAAACACAATGGCAACAACGACGTTCGCGCCCAAAATGTCCCCACGTACAGCCAGTTTTGGAGAGAACATCCCCGGAAGTTTTTTTGGCGAATAAGGCCACAGTTGCTGTAAGCCCAAAAATATTGCAATTAGATCTTTGAAGTGAAATGTTCTCACCAAACTTTGTTTATGTGAACCTATTAAGTGAATTTAGTGACCTGTTGAGGTTCCTTCAAGAACATGTTCGCAATTAGCGACCATAGTTTCACGCGCCTTGCAGCCGAAAGATTGCAGGATACCATGTCCCGTAGACAGAAATCTTGAAATTTATTTTACTTTCCACAGAGATTTTTTGCTCATTTGGACAATGTAGAGATAATTGTAAATAAAATCTGTTTCTGAAAAGAAAAGTTGGGGTCACCGAACGTCCCGCGTCAATTCTGATTAATTTCATCTCGGAATATAAAATACATGTATCTCGAAGATTGACAAATGTTTCCTCGTAAAAAATAAACCTGCCTCAATTAGCGCCATTTTATCATTCTTATTTATTCTAGTGTAAGGTAGATGAAGATTGTAAGACTGGAGAGTGCTGCAGGACTTATCGCCACTGGTGGTGGACCCGGACCAAGTCAAGATGCTTTGCTCAGAGAAAAGAAAGCGAGAAATGCCTTGGGAAGACTGTAAGTGTGGTAGCCTCATTATCCGGTCAGGTAACGCTTAAGGCGGCGAAATACGAGATACAAAAACCCTCAACTTGTCGCGCAACATTGTTTCGTTGCAAGTTTTTGTCGATGTTTCCCGTTTTTCACCTTGCGTGATCAACTTGTCGCGCAACAACAACATTTGTTGCGGGTTGAAAAAAGTTGTTGCGAAAAGTAGAGCGCGGGTCTACTTTGAGCAACAAATTTTGGCTTTGTTGCTCGTTTTTCATCAAACTCACAACTTGTCGCGCAACAAATCTGTTCGTGCCCTAGCAAATCAACCAATCAGCGCGCCGCATTTCTTCAACCCACAACAAATGTTTTTGTTACCGGTCAAGTTGATCACTCAAGGTGAAAAACGGGAAACATCGACGAAAACTTGCAACGAAACAATGTTGCGCGACAAGTTGAGGGTTTTTGTATCTCGTATTTCGCCACCTTTAGTAATTCCTAAGACATTGTCCACACCACAAGGGAGAAGTTTGAAAAAGCATCTTTATTTGACAAACCGTCTACACTAATCCGTCACGAGTACGGAGCCAAGCTTTTCGAAAACGCTTTTCAGGCTGGAGGAATTTGAAACTGCCGGCTCTTCGTGTTTGTATGGAAGGCAAACATATTGAAAACGAAGGTTTCCGAAAACGATGTAGTCACGCTAATGTTGTGATTTCCCTAGCAGAATTTTCCTCAGTCAAATACATTTTTAAAGTGACCGATAATTGTTGCATTTTAAAATTGCTCACGTGTGGACGGGGCCTGAGAGCTGCAGCGCAAGGACTTCGATAGAAACGCGTGAGATTAACAATACACAAACAAACATCGCTGCTTAGAAAGATCTTACTCGTAAAACGTTCACTTGAAGGAGAATAAACTTTCCAAAAATGAAACAACATTTTCAATTAGCTACATCTAAACTGCCATAAAATTCATTCAGCATTGAAAAGTAAATGGATACAGTTAAAAGGAGAAAAAAGAACAGATGAATATACAGAAGAGAGAAATACGAAAAAATAAGAAAGAAAGGATACAGAAGAAGAAATTAAACAGCAGTTGCATCAATTATTCTCTTATGTCTAAGATTGAACGCAAGTATTGTTTGATTAGTACTTCATATTTGGCAGCCGGTTATTTGACATTTTCATATTACTTTATATTTTACAGAATTGTGTGTGTTTTGGTGACTTACATCATCTCCTTTAGATCTTTCAGTACAGTGGAACCTCGATTTAACGAACCTCTATTTAACGAAGTCCTCGATATAACGAACGTTATTAAAAACTGGATCATTGGATAATGCAATTCGAGAGTTTTCATTGGCTAAGCCATCATGGTATATGAGCCATTATACCAAGATCTACAAAAATGGCGAGCGTGTGCGTGATTTTCTGGGCCTTTTTGTTTTTATTGTAGTCTAGTTTTCTATATTTTGGGGGTGTTTTTAATAATAAAACAATTATTCCACTCGCGCCTGTTGGATATGAGATGATTATAGCCAACTCGGCGCTACGCGCCTCGTTGGCTATCTATATCATCTCATATCCAACGCGCGCTCATGGGATAATTGCTAAATACTCTACGTCCCGGTCAAAATTACAGTAAAATGTATGGAATAGAACCACGATATAACGAACCTCGATGTAACGAAGTCCTCGATATAACGAACATAATCCGGAAGCCCAAACGCAAAATCTACCTCGATAGAACGAATTACAATGCCAACACGCGACAGAAGATAAACGCTGAACAGATCAACAGTCAGCAAATCCTTTACTCCATATGGTAAAGAGACAGCAACCTTTCAGTCAACGGCTTATTATATGTCATAGACATTGGCACTATAGTATTTCCACAGAAGTCACCAGTGTTACAAATCAATCATTGACTATGACCTCGATATAACGAACATTTTGGTCATTTCCCCTCAAATTCGTTATATAGAGGTTTTCGATATAGTTAAAAACCTAGTTATAGACCACTCGTGTTGTTTTATTCCTTTCAATGTCCTGAAGCATTTGCTGTTACTCACAAAGTGAATCATTTTTTTGTACAATTTTATTACAGTCGAAATATTCCTGTCATTACGGTTGTGCTGATGGCCTGGAGTGTCGAAGATCAGGTCCGACGTGTCCACCAGGCGGAAAACCACGGCATCCTCACCCTCATCGTCACGGCAAATGCGTCCGCCCTACTCCACCGACCGAGGAGCCTGGGTCCGGGGATATTGACGAATTCTGAACGTGAATCAGTTCATTGAGATCTGGGTGGTATTGGGGATTGTTGGTTCTGGAGTTTTGAATGGAGATTTAAATTATCCACTTCATCAATAAAAAAGAGTCGATTCAATGTGCGAGAATTCTTTGGTTTTAACAAAAATTGAATCAGTGAGACTGTCATGGCGGCGGTTCTACTACAATCAATCGTCGCACCAATGTTCATATAAATCAAAATCCCGCTTCTTCATGGAGTCTCATGATACCAGGATCCGATGATACCAGGATAAAAATAAAACTAAAATAAAATAAAAACATTGTGCCCTTCTTTCGATAAGCACCCCATTTCTTCCTTCCCTCTCTCCAAAAGGTCTGCCCTCTTTGAACGTCGTTAGCGCTCCTCATACCAATAAGCTCCCTTGATAAGCCACCTAACAAATTTTTCGATTACATTGTCTTCATCATGTTCATAGTACATTGAGACCACCCGTCCAATATATATTAATATTTTCCTTCTACATAGCATAAATTATACTCGCCTTACAAAGCAGTTGTTCTGACTAGTATTTCCACAAGAGCTGCACTGCTCCTTCAAACGAAAGGTTCGTCTTGTTTTTTACACAGTTGAGTGCTCAATCAGAAAAGAAAAAGCGCCTTTTCCCTAATAGACGTACTCCCTTTAGCGCTCAAAATAAACTTTGCATCACGGGCACTAAATCGAATCCCTACGACATAACATTTACAGGACAACAATGAGACGACGCTATGCCGCGATTTCTTTAAATGGCGCTCTTAGAAGTCAAAATTGAAAGCAACGACGTGAGCGTTAACTGAGTTTGGGAGGAGAAAACATCTTTTTAGGACCATCTTTATTATCTGTTCTCAGTTTCTTCCTTCGCTCCAAATTAAAAGCAAATACTTATTGATAAACTAAACCTACCGATG
>JAHPZR010016201.1:0-2500 GCA_019787425.1 Platygyra sinensis | reverse complement strand
AACTACTCGGCTGCGCCTCGTGGTTTTAAACCCGATAAAACACTTCTGCTCGTTTTTTAAACATTACATAACATGCATCAAGAGCTAAACACTGTGGAGTATATGAAGCTGATTTTTGTTTCTGAAGCTTTTGTTAAGAGCGAGATTAGCATAACTAAACGAAAGCGCATATATACAAAGCAACAAGAATCAATTCATTTGATGACAATTCTAATTTTGATTCAGTGCGTGTGGCTAAACAGAACGAATCCACAGCAGCTAAAAAAAATAACAACTGATGGGTGAAAAACATTTCTAAACAAATGAGACTGTCATCGGTAGGTTTAGTTTATCAATAAGTATTTGCTTTTAATTTGGAGCGAAGGAAGAAACTGAGAACAGATAATAAAGATGGTCCTAAAAAGATGTTTTCTCCTCCCAAACTCAGTTAACGCTCACGTCGTTGCTTTCAATTTTGACTTCTAAGAGCGCCATTTAAAGAAATCGCGGCATAGCGTCGTCTCATTGTTGTCCTGTAAATGTTATGTCGTAGGGATTCGATTTAGTGCCCGTGATGCAAAGTTTATTTTGAGCGCTAAAGGGAGTACGTCTATTAGGGAAAAGGCGCTTTTTCTTTTCTGATTGAGCACTCAACTGTGTAAAAAACAAGACGAACCTTTCGTTTGAAGGAGCAGTGCAGCTCTTGTGGAAATACTAGTCAGAACAACTGCTTTGTAAGGCGAGTATAATTTATGCTATGTAGAAGGAAAATATTAATATATATTGGACGGGTGGTCTCAATGTACTATGAACATGATGAAGACAATGTAATCGAAAAATTTGTTAGGTGGCTTATCAAGGGAGCTTATTGGTATGAGGAGCGCTAACGACGTTCAAAGAGGGCAGACCTTTTGGAGAGAGGGAAGGAAGAAATGGGGTGCTTATCGAAAGAAGGGCACAATGTTTTTATTTTATTTTAGTTTTATTTTTATCCTGGTATCATCGGATCCTGGTATCATGAGACTCCATGAAGAAGCGGGATTTTGATTTATATGAACATTGGTGCGACGATTGATTGTAGTAGAACCGCCGCCATGACAGTCTCACTGATTCAATTTTTGTTAAAACCAAAGAATTCTCGCACATTGAATCGACTCTTTTTTATTGATGAAGTGGATAATTTAAATCTCCATTCAAAACTCCAGAACCAACAATCCCCAATACCACCCAGATCTCAATGAACTGATTCACGTTCAGAATTCGTCAATATCCCCGGACCCAGGCTCCTCGGTCGGTGGAGTAGGGCGGACGCATTTGCCGTGACGATGAGGGTGAGGATGCCGTGGTTTTCCGCCTGGTGGACACGTCGGACCTGATCTTCGACACTCCAGGCCATCAGCACAACCGTAATGACAGGAATATTTCGACTGTAATAAAATTGTACAAAAAAATGATTCACTTTGTGAGTAACAGCAAATGCTTCAGGACATTGAAAGGAATAAAACAACACGAGTGGTCTATAACTAGGTTTTTAACTATATCGAAAACCTCTATATAACGAATTTGAGGGGAAATGACCAAAATGTTCGTTATATCGAGGTCATAGTCAATGATTGATTTGTAACACTGGTGACTTCTGTGGAAATACTATAGTGCCAATGTCTATGACATATAATAAGCCGTTGACTGAAAGGTTGCTGTCTCTTTACCATATGGAGTAAAGGATTTGCTGACTGTTGATCTGTTCAGCGTTTATCTTCTGTCGCGTGTTGGCATTGTAATTCGTTCTATCGAGGTAGATTTTGCGTTTGGGCTTCCGGATTATGTTCGTTATATCGAGGACTTCGTTACATCGAGGTTCGTTATATCGTGGTTCTATTCCATACATTTTACTGTAATTTTGACCGGGACGTAGAGTATTTAGCAATTATCCCATGAGCGCGCGTTGGATATGAGATGATATAGATAGCCAACGAGGCGCGTAGCGCCGAGTTGGCTATAATCATCTCATATCCAACAGGCGCGAGTGGAATAATTGTTTTATTATTAAAAACACCCCCAAAATATAGAAAACTAGACTACAATAAAAACAAAAAGGCCCAGAAAATCACGCACACGCTCGCCATTTTTGTAGATCTTGGTATAATGGCTCATATACCATGATGGCTTAGCCAATGAAAACTCTCGAATTGCATTATCCAATGATCCAGTTTTTAATAACGTTCGTTATATCGAGGACTTCGTTAAATAGAGGTTCGTTAAATCGAGGTTCCACTGTACTGAAAGATCTAAAGGAGATGATGTAAGTCACCAAAACACACACAATTCTGTAAAATATAAAGTAATATGAAAATGTCAAATAACCGGCTGCCAAATATGAAGTACTAATCAAACAATACTTGCGTTCAATCTTAGACATAAGAGAATAATTGATGCAACTGCTGTTTAATTTCTTCTTCTGTATCCTTTCTTTCTTATTTTTTCGTATTTCTCTCTTCTGTATATTCATCTGTTCTTTTTT
>JAHPZR010016195.1:0-10766 GCA_019787425.1 Platygyra sinensis | reverse complement strand
ACAATCATGGACAAAAGTCTTGGGACAAATTTACATTTGAGGTGCTTTTTCACACGCGCCAAGCAAACAGTCAGGCGCGAATTCATCTACACTTGTTCAGCCCCTCTCTCTCCCCCTCCCCCCCCCCCCCCTCTACAATGTTGGACAAGTGTACACGCTCTATTTCTCCAGACAACATTGTATGGGGGGCGGGGGGGGGGGGGAAGAAACGCATAACAGTCCTTTTTTAAAAACTCCGTTTTAAAAACACAAAAAATTAGTGCAATTACACAAGTGTCCCAAGGAATTTTGTCCAGGATTGTCTGATTTTTACGTCTCATGGAAAAATGCACAATTACGATGTTTTTTGGCCCTAAATACATTTAGGGCCCGAGAGTGTGAATATCTGAGTTAAGAAAGGCATTTCTTAGAGCTTTTACCCGGCTTTTCCGTATTTTTTAATGGTTTTGGACCCGCCGGGAAAGGTGTTGATCTCACATAATATAGAAACTTTTGTATGTGATGGCGGTGATAATGGAGTCGCTTGATTTGGATACGTAACGAACTGTTAACATTAATGTACAGTTCTTCAGATCCTTCAATATTTTTAGAAACGACAAATCTGGTATTTAAGCCAATCTTAGTGACCACCTTAACAGTTATTACAGCTTGTTTCAGTGAGTACAAATTATAGTGAGGCGCTTTACTCTTCGGGTAGTGACGTCAGCGTTCACTGGTCATCGCGCAGTACTCAGCGGCGAAGAAAGACAGTGTTAATTCAATTTCCTCAAAGTATCGACTAAGAATGCCAGCCAAAATATATTTTCAACACGGCAGTTATGGTCCTTTTTGGAAATAAGTTCACAAAAGTCATGTCACAGCACGCTGGCAGTAAATGCAACGGTTCTCACTAAATCCAGTATAGAAGAGTTAACTTTAAAACAATTCTTAACAATGAAAAATGAGAACCGTGTTTGCAGAGCTCAAAATTAAGTTTTTCCCAGCAATAAAGGTGTGGAAGATCGATTTCCAAATACAGTTGACTTAACACGTCTTAAATGTGAGCTTTTGGAAATAGTTAGGCAGATTTTAAGGTTTTAAAGTGAGTACCGTGGCTGAGAACCGTTGAGTTATGCAAATAAGAAGGGACCAACTCATTGCGCGTGACATCAAAAAATGTCACACAATGTCATTTCGGAAACAAATAAAGGGAAATGACTCCCAAAGGCTGGAAACAACTTTCAAATGCTTTGTTCGGTACCTTTTGGGTGAAAGTAGTGTTTGCGATGCACGCTCACTGCCTGCATGCATCACATATTCATGATACAGTTGACTTCGAGATTTGACATTTCCGCGCGATTTCCAGGAGCGAAGACCTTCTGTTTTTCTTAAAAACCAAGGCTTTTGCTCGCTGTTCGACAGAAATTCTTGTCTTTACACAATGATCTATAATGCCCGTTGCTGCTTTTAGCGTTAACCATGTTTGTCCCTTCAAATACCGCACGCGCCATTCTGAGATAGAACACTTAAAATTCCGATTTACACCTCGCGTGGAGAAAAATTAAAAAAGAAAACAAAATGCGTTAATAAACCACGAAATAGCTCAGAAACAGTCATTGTATAACGATCTATTCACAGAGTCTAGAAAAAACACATTTAGAATGTAGAAAACCACTGAAAAATGACATTTTATTTCTTAACTTAAATTCAGACAATCATGGACAAAAGTCTTGGGACAAATTTACATTTGAGGTGCTTTTTCACACGCGCCAAGCAAACAGTCAGGCGCGAATTCATCTACACTTGTTCAGCCCCTCTCTCTCCCCCTCCCCCCCCCCCCCTCTACAATGTTGGACAAGTGTACACGCTCTATTTCTCCAGACAACATTGTATGGGGGGCGGGGGGGGGGGGGGGGAAGAAACGCATAACAGTCCTTTTTTAAAACTCCGTTTTAAAAACACAAAAAATTAGTGCAATTACACAAGTGTCCCAAGGAATTTTGTCCAGGATTGTAGCTTAATGACGCCTATAAGCTGTAAACTTGAGCCCGCGATATGGCACGTGATACTGGTCGAGTTTGTCTAGTATCAAAGATGAACGCTGTAAATCGGGCTTCATGTCTCAACCTATTAGCTGGACGTTGTTGTTGTCGTGCAAACGCGCCCACGAGCTATACCGCTAGCAACGCTCGGGTTCCTTTGAGTATGGTGCTCCGCTTAGGGACCCTTTCGACCGCCGGACCTCGAGCCAAAGTTTGTTTATAGGCTTGATTGCCAGCCACTGTTCGAGAAAGGAGCACGCGCTCTTTCCTAGTCTCACTCTCTCCCAGGGAGGAACGTAGAGCGGACTCGTGTGAACGGTGGAAACTAATCAAGCTAGATTGCTTAAAATCGTGTATAGCGTTATCCAGGGCAAATCACTATCCGCTTACTATTGCAAGTTGTAATTTGTTTACGAGTAAGAATTTACACTTGAAATTATTTACAGCCAATTTGTCACCCAGATAACTAATTGGGCCACTCAGTAGCATAAATATAGGAATAGAAATTCATTACAGCGGTTATCAGTCACACGCGCCCTTCAACGATTTTTTGCCATTTCAAAAAACTAAGTTTGGTGGACGTCAATCAAATGTATCCATGACAATATTCGTGTTCATTTCGTCGTGTCAGTTTCACGGCCATGTTCGATCGTCGTTGGATCAGGAATAATCGCTCAGTTATTCTGACAAAGTAATTTGCAATTTCGCTGAGATGGAGGGCTCTTATGTAGAGGAAACATGGTTTGTCTTTGAATTGCATAGCATAAACACTTTTTGCGCGCGAAACGTTTGTGAAGAAGGCGGCGTACGAAACAAAATTAGAGCCGTGAGCGATCCGCCAAAGAGAAAGTCGAAGAAAGGAAAGATACAAGGTAGCTGAAAAAGTTGGCCTCTGAAATGAGTCGCTTTATGTGGAGATTGACTATTTATCAGCTTGTTATGGATGCAGATTATTTTCACCGCAGAAATTTTTGTCATTCGCCTTGCTAAAATACTGATAATCCTGGCATGCAGAGATCTATCTTGACGAGTTTCAAGCGTGGTTGGAATACTAGTACCAGACAGGCAAATTATATGCAAAGCAAACCGTCAAGAGAACCACACGGCACGTGGGAATGTCAGAAATAAAAAGGTAACGAAAGCCGCAAGAGATTAGCAGTTAGACTTTTGTAGTTCATTCTGTAATAAAGTTTATATTTATATTTAGTTCATTCTCATGTTGTTGTGGTTGTATAATGTTTGTAAATTTGTAGCTTCAAAGCATTGCCCGTGAGCGAGACGAACGAAAAGGCGCTTCAAACGATTTTATAAGTCTTACTTCTCAGTTTCTGTTTATCGACGAGTCAAGTAAAGATGATATGAAAGAGCAACTCGGATACTCTGAGAATTTGACGCCGCTATTGTCATGGAGACATTTGATTGACGTCCACCAAAACGTAGTTTTCGAAATGGAAAAAAATCGTTGGAGGGCGCGTGTGACTGATAACCGCTGTAATAGTACTAGAAATTCCTTAACTTATATAAATGATTGTCTCGATCTTTCCAGGGTCTAAGCTTAGATGACGCATTTTCAATCAAGCGATTTCTCTTCGTTCCATCATTGCAAGCAGAACTTCTTAAGTTTATCCTCAGTCAATGTGTTAATGATGAATGTGGTTTTGCAATAGAAATCTATGGATGTTTCGCAGGTATGTGTTTAATTTTTATTAGTATAAATTTACCGTAGTCTATTGTGAATCCGTGAATTTGATTGGCTATGTTACCGTTTTCTATCTGCTGATAGAAAACAGTAACCCATCAGTGCACATCGCGCATCACGTTTGAACCTGATGTAACATAATAAAACAGTTCTTTTCTACGCGTTACTTGACATTTTTTTCTTTTTATGCAATGAGACTACGGTAAATTTACACTAAAACAATTAGACTACTCGCCCTCGTTTTCTACGAACGATAGTCAACTCGGCTGCGCCTTGTTGACTATCTGCTTGTAGAGAACTCGGGCTCGCAGTCAAATTTTTAAATAGTATTTATGATCACCTAGTATACGAAAACGTGTTTAAATCTGGATCGGTAGGTCTGGGCCGGACCGCTACTCTTTGTATCGCCTCGTGTTATGCCGATTTGGTGTTTTGTGCAGTTAAAGTTTGTTATTGGATGGTAACTTTCACAGCAAATTAATATATTGTTAACATTTGGTCTTTTTTACACCAAACGGGTTAATGTTTGTCCCGTTTTACGACTAGCAGTTAACCGCATTGAGACCCTCCTGTATGTGTTCCGTGCTGTTTAGTTCAATTCTCTGCTCCACTCTATCTGTTATGCTGTGTTGTTTGACGGTTGCTTTATGTTTGATCCAGTTCGTAGATTTAGCGCCAGACTATGTATGCAAACTATGGCTGTCAGCCAACCAGATGCGAGCTAACCACTAGAGCGGTGTTTAATACTAAATTCCACAATCTTTGTCTGGACCCATTGTGATCGTCCGTGAAAATTTATCAGTCGTGTTCCTGGCGCACATTAAAATCTGTGATTGCCCTGATTCTTGTGTTTGAAATCTTGTAAGGGAAAAAAGTGCCTTTTTTACATGGAAGGCGGAACAAATAAATAATTCTAATCGCGGCATATATATTCAAAAGCAAACTTCTCGAAAACTCTTCTTGATTCCGATTTATCAATAAGCATTGTATTCAAAAAGCTCGCAAATGGGATAGTGTTACAGCTTGCACATGCGCCGACTGGCGAAACCATCCCTTAACTCCTAGCTCATATTGCAAGTGGAAGTAAACCACAAGGCCCTAAAAAATGGAGGTTCTACCGTATATTAAAAGTAAGGGTTTTAGGAACATCCTTCATTTTAACGCTGAATGATTCAGTCGTATAAGTAACATGGTAAGTGGTTTCAACGTAGGATTATCATTGTTTCGTCTAGTGTGATAGTCCGGGTGTGAGTAGTTCTATAATAGAACTTTTGTGGGTGACTGACGTTTCGACAACCTGAGTAGAAGTCATCTTCGGAGTCAAGTGAAGAGGGTTTGTCAGTCGATGATGTTATAAGTCTGGTCCGTTAAGAGTGATCTGATTGATCAGTCCAGCTACGATGGTGTTGACTGAAAGACTCGTGTAAGTCTGTCTGAGCAGTCATTGGTTGATTCTAATAAGTTTCGATCCGGCTATTGTTAGTATCAGTTCAGCCTTTTGTTAGTCAATAGATAGCTGACGATTACATGCTTTTTTTTTTCATCTCGATCTTCAATAACTGATGCCATGTATATTTACTTCATTCAGAGCTCTGTGACAAAGGGCTTCGTATAGAAAGCATTACAGCTTCCTCTTCCTCCTTAAACTATCAGCCCATTGAAGCTCAGCTCGACTCTTCTTCATGTTGGAAACCCCTCACTGACAACGATCCTAACGACTACCTGCAAGTTGACCTGGGAAGTGTCAAGCTACTTCAACGCATAGACACCAGAGCGTTGACCTCTCAGAGTTATGTAGAGTCGTACAAAATCCAATACAGCACTGATGGCGTGAAATGGGAATATTACCCCAACTTCGATGGCACGCCAAAGGTATTGACGTATTTTAGTCATAAACGTTTCTGTCTGCATGGTCCCCTGGCTTCGCATGGACGGATGACGAGCAAAGTTCAAAGAGCACTGAAGTCAAACAAAATAAATCTGAAAGAACCAAGAAATGTATTTCGTGACTAGGTTATCATTCTCACTGTTCAACGTTTCATACTTTATTAAATCCATTTTGAAATCACTGGTGGTCCCTGTAATCTGATTGGCTCAAATTGGTGCAATTTATTCCCAAATTGCACCATTTTTTGCTCTAAATCACATCATTTTTCCAGCCAATGAGGAAGTTACACTTCAAACCTGCGGGCTGTGGCGGCGCTTTTGTGAGCGCTTGCGCTACACTGTAGAACTTTCCAGTAACCAAAAATAGCGCGCGCGTACAACTTAATTTAAGGTCGTGCGCTGCTCTATTGCGTATTTTGATGTAAAAGCGTTTCCGGTTCTGCTTTTTATTTAAAAACCAGCTCAGTGCTGCATCAATAAAATATTTGAATCGACCAAGTCCTGTATTTGGGCGATTTCAAAATGGATGTAATAACACTTGCGGGCTGTCGCGGCGCTCTCGTGAGCGCTTGCGATACAGTAGAAATTTCTAGTAACCAAAAATAGCGCGCGCGCGTAACTTGATTAAAGGTCGCGCGCTGCTCTATTGCGTATTGAAGTAAAAGCGTTTCCGGTTCCTCTTTTTATTTAAAAACCACCTCAGTTCTGCATCAATAAAATATTTGAATTGGCCAAGTCCTGTATTTGGGTGATTTTAAAATGGATTTAATAAAGTGGTAATTGAACTGAGTGGAGTGCAATTTTGGTCTGAAATCATACTTGTGATTTTAAATCGAACTCGCGCTGCGCGCTCGTTCGATTTTGAAATCACGCGTCTGATTTCAGACCAAATTGCACTCCACTCAGTTCAATTACCATTATTAATCAGTCTTTATTAAAAATAAGTCTAAGTATTTGAAAACTAAGGAACGAGGACTTCCTTGCGCCATTTGTCGAAGCGAATTTAAAAACATTTAAAAAAAGAAAAGAAATTAAATTTTATTTTAGTGAGGAAAAGTGAAACAACAATATGTTTACACTCAGCGGCTATTTTATGTAATCTTGCTTGGGTTTCCATGCGTTTCATAAGCCATGGCCGTATTACAGGCTAACAATTCATGAAGAATGAAATCCCCAGAATGAAAAAAAAGAACTGCCCGAGACATAATCTTCAAGCACGCCTCCTTCGGATGTAATAGGGTATTTGGACGTACTTCCGACAGGATTTCTCCGATTCTGTAACCACGGATTCGGGATTCTTGGGTTTACATGCATATTTGTGTATAGCTCCCGTACTAGTTTTGCAATGTTGTAATGCAGTTTTTTTGAGATTTTGATATGATTTTTGTATATATCCTAATTTAACAAAATGAATTTATCAAATAAGGACCACAGATCTTGTTGTTAAAAGAACAATAACGGAAAATGAGGGTCTTCATTCCAAGACAATCATGACTCCACCTGCAGGGGCTCCACCTGCAGGGGCGCTCCCGAAGATCCTGTTATATCACATGATAATTTTCTGTTCTCTTTTTTTTTTTTTCTCAAAGCTGTTCACAAGTGGTAGTGGTAATTCCACAGTACTGCTTGAGTTTGTGGTACAAGTACGTTTCGTTCGGTTCTATCCGGTCAGCGGAGACAAGTGTGTCAAGTTAGAGCTCCATGGTTGCACGTCAATGAAAGGAGGATGTGAGTAAGAATAACTGACGTCACGTGTTTAGTACGTGTTTGTTGAGTGAGTAGCTGGAGTGTGTTTTTAAAATGAGTTGGACTGAGCTATAACAGGACTTGTTCGCAAAGGAGTATCTACGGTCACGAGTTTGCACAGGAGTAGCTAAGGTCGCGTTTTTGTACATTGTGTGATGGTAAAGCAGAGAGCCAAAGTTTTATACTTACATAGGAATAAATATTACCAACTGCGAACTTTTTTCTCTCAAACGGTAGCTAGCTGTTTAGAATAGTGAAAAAACAATGTCGCACCTAAATGTTCTTTGTTTGCTGTCCGATCCGAATAGTTTTTTTTCTTTTCACTGTTTATACAACCATAGCACATTTGCAAAATTTCAGCATGACATACCTAGTGAACTTGAAAACAGCGTATAAAACTAAGATCAAGATATTGCAATGGTGCAATATAGTGGAACCAGCTGCTGGTTACCAAGGCTGAAATTATCCAGAATAGCCCTTTTCACGGTTAGCTTTTCTCATTTGCATTACAATGAATTCTAGCATGTATGTGAGGCAATTTCGGGCTATTTTGCAGTTTTAGCCCGAAATTGCCTCGCATTCACGTTGGATTACATTGTAATGCAAATGAGAAAAATTAACCGTGAAATGGGCTATTAAGCTGTATTTGCGTGCGAAACAGAAGATTTTGTAATCTGGAATTTTTGTTTCTGTTCACTTTCAAAGGGAATTTTCAATGCGCTAAAAAGGTATTACGTCTGGCGTCAGCCATGGAATACGTGATCGTATTTACTTCGCCAGAAGCAATGGTAGAATTTTCTGGGGAAAAAAAAGTTAAAACCTAGCCTTAGCCCTGGTCAAAAACCCTTTTAATCGTTTGAAAGGTCAAGGTATTTTTTCTTAGACGTAAACAAAATTCTCCGATTACAAGTCACGCTAGATCCGCGCCATGCAAAGAATGTAATCAGATACGCTTTTCAGCATATATATGCTAAAAGGCAGCCAGAGTCACGTTTTCGCGTAATGAAATTCGGTCGTGATGTAACAGTTGACGGTGGTAACTATGTCACGTTTCATGAGCTGAACGTTCGCATAAAGATTAAAAATAATGTAAAATCTCTTACAACCCAAGCACTGAGCCAACTTTGAATCACGCAATCTCTGTTGTTTCCAATCTTTTGAGGTAAAGACTTGTTTCCATATCTCAAACCGCCCTCTCCCTATTCACGTACACTCACATGAAATTTCTAAGTTTCTTGTCACAGAGACTTAGTTACTGCTCAACAAATGTTGTCGAAGTGCAAGGCTCGTCAATTTTAAAGGAAAAAAAAATTCGAAGTAACGAGGTAGATTTGAACCCGGCGTGCCAGATGGGCAGTTTCACATCCTAACCACTAGACCACCGAGGATTCGCTGCCAGTGAATTAACTACCATATCGAAAACCCGAACGCTATAAAGAAGCTAACCATTAACCCCTACCCTAATCAGTATTTTCAGTGCTTAGGCCTATAATCAGTATTTACTTTGTGTACCCATCACAACGTATCCAAGGGCGGTTTGAGATATGGAAACAAGTCCTAACCATCTGTTTTCTGGGTAACGTTTTCTCGCAAAACGTTGTTGCTAAATATTACGTAATGTTTTTCTGAGCGCAAAAGAGTTAAAAAAGCGCGGTTTTAAGTTTTTTTTTAACTTCTTGTTTGTACTCTGCGAAGTGCAGTTGGATAATAAAGTGGTATACTCATGGCTTTGATTTATTCGGCATCTTTAATTCTTCAGATGCTGAAATTTTGTCATCTGGTAGTGACCCTGGTGAAGAGACAGGCATGCTGATTTACTCTCAGTCAAAGCTGAAGGCACAGTACCAAGCTACCGAAGCTTCGTGTTATTCAAAGACCAACCCGCTGTCCTCAACACAATGGACACGATTCACATTTGTGCTGAAAAAGAACTTCGATACGCGCATTTTCTTGGACAATGTAAACGTCGGCTCTCATGAACATCCAGACGACGATTGGTCGTTAAATTCCGAGAAGACAGTCAACTTGGCCACTCATTTGTCTTTCCCTGGATGGTGGAGTGTTGAGAATATTCAGCTTTCCGACTTGAGTTTGTGGAGAGATATCCCTAGGGGTGGCAGCTGGGAAACTTGGGTTGGCGTCACGCTACCCGAAACTCTAGGTAATGATCTGTTTGATTCAGTTGGCTGGAATATAGGCCCTATCGACATTACGCCGGAGGAATTTGAAAACGGTTTTTTTACTATGAAAACGCATGAATGCAGAGGAATTTGAAGAAGCAACAATCACCAGTCATTTTGAAATTGTGTTTGAGGAGAACTTCGTCAGGGAAATCACGTGATTATCGTGATGTCATTCTTTTCGAAAAGCTCCGTTTTTAAAATGTTTTCTTTTGCGCTAAGGGAAGGTACGTTTTTAATTGGAGGGGGTGGGCCGGGGCTTCAGAGTGGAGGGTCATTAGTAAATATTTCACAGATTGGGGAGGGTCAAACCTGTTTTATATGCAACCTGAAGAGGGTCATAGGATTTTTTGGCAAGGAAAAAATTACTCCATGTCGGTTAGTTGACTTTTATTCGTTAACAAACAGGCGAAGTGTACATGCAGAAGCCTAAAACTTGCATATACTAGCAAAGCTACCAGTCTAAATTAATCTAAATTATTTTATACAGGTGTCAAAATATTATGTCAAAAAGCTTTTCAAATTTCTTCCCTTTGAAGGTGATCTTGTGACGGGAAAAGTTCAAGGATAGCCCGTCCACCCTCAAGGACGACAGCTTATCGGAGTTGTACAGTCCAACCCAGTCAATGTCATTGTATTCCCGGTTCAGCCGTTCCGTTCGCTTCCTTTCAGTCTCCTCTTTCCTCTTCTCCTTGCGCATTTTTATCTGGGCAAGGTGTTCAGCATACTCTGCTGCAAGCTTTTCGGGGACAATGTATTTAACTGAGAACTTTCTAATAGCTTCACTACCCCCACTGACTAGTTCACTTTCCTAAAGCAATAGCTTAATCTGAGCTCGAGGCTGGATTAAGTCGTCTGGCTCATGGCCATTGCTGCGGTTTGCACTCCAAGAAAGATAATGGAAGTTTGATAGCTTGCCATAGTCGAAATATGGTCGTAAGAGTTGAAAGTGGCATGGAGCGCTGGTAGTCCCCTCCTTCTGGCAAAATTTACATAGTTGACCATTTCTCTCTTGACACGCGGTTATGTTAGCATCACTTCCGGTCAGTTATTTTCACTTCCGGTTACTTTTTCTTGGAGGAGATGGGGGGAGGGTCAGATGCTTTTGTTTAGGTATTTGTGAAGGGCCATGCATAAATCCAATCTGAGAAGAGGGAGGGCCACAACTTTTTTCGCAAAAAATTTCTGAAATACCCCGGCCCACCCCCCCCAAATTAAAAACGTACCTTCCCT
>JAHPZR010016194.1:0-38508 GCA_019787425.1 Platygyra sinensis | reverse complement strand
CTGGCCACAGAGCCCACTTTTCCTCTTCGCTAGTTTTAGGAGGTCGAAATCTGCACTTGCCATTTGCTCTGTGAAGCAACGTGTTCGCTCGGAACTGACCAACAGCTTGGTAACAACGTGACATCAGTTGATGATATTCAAAATTGTCACAGCGCAGCAGCAATTATATAGGTGATGGAGCATGCACTCATGCACATTTCACGTCTCAAATACAATAGTTGAATGGGAAATGTTATTCAATGATAATTTAAACTAATTTTCTTTGTTGGAGAAGTAATTTCAAAAATTCGTGCTTCGGGTTTCATCGGATTTCCAAACGCTCGAAAACAATAAAACCACTCGCCTGCGGCCCTCGTGTTTCAAATGTTTTCTCGCGTTTGGAAACCTGCTGAAATGAAACGTCCTCAGCAGCTATCATTTTTGAAATCTTACGTTAACAACCTTCAGTTTATGTGTTCACTCAGCAGTGTCATGTTCATCTTGCATGACAAATATTTCACATCGGCGACAAGTGCTCAGCGTGGCTATCCCACGGGGGGGGGGGGGGGGGTGGTACTCCCTTATTTGGGCTCTCCGGGGACGTGCCGCTGGATAGGGTATGGTTTTTTTGGCCTCCCTGTCCTAAACAGGGTATACAATTCGACTTGCTTCTGTCCTAAACAGGTTAGAACCTGTCCTAAACAGGGTATATTTTTTCGAGCCGAGAGACTTTAACCCAGACTGCGAGCAGTCTCTTTCTTTTCTTAGCCTGCGGCGCGGAGCCTGCGAGAAGTTGAAAGAGCATGCGATCGAGCGCAGAAAAGCGACGCATTTTTTTTCCTGATTTGTGCAATATCAACTGAGTAAACCGACATATGGTAGGTATAGTTTCTATGTCTTGGATAACGTGATGAAAGAAAGATGTTACTGTGTCGCGCAGACGTGAGGGATCCTGCTGGTATATATATTGTTTAGGGATATTTTTCTCTGTAAAAGCTCTATTGGTGCTTTAATCAAAATAAAATTAACCTCAAAAATAAGTTCCTCTTATTCATTATACAAAAATTGAAGAAATCATTCCTCTTTGATTTGCTATTAAAAAAATCGCCCTTCTAAAGATGCAATGACGACATTTTGCCACGCTATTTTAGAGCTTAATGCTTGACGGCTTTTTGTTTAGTTCAAGTGTAGATATAGAGACGCAACAACGTGGTTTTAGACGCTTCGAGCATGCTTTCTTCAGTTTGAATGACTTATTAAACAGTGTAAATTCCTGTAAAGCCAGCGAGTGTGCATTTTGTCGCTTGTCCTAAACAGGGTCTTAAAATGGAGGTTGTAGTCCTACACAGGGTAGGGTTTTTAGCGTATTTTTGTCCTAAACAGGGTCAGGATTTCAAACCCTCGGCGGCACCCCTGTACCGCAAAACATTGGTCAAGTACCCCCCCCCCCCCCCCGGGGGGCTATCCTCAGGACCTAGCTCGACATGTTTCCAAGCTGCAAGCGAATATCTGATGTTTTGTATTTTATTTATTTTATTTATTTATCGTAGAAAACACGCATACTGGGGTTATGGCAGGGTGGTCCGACAACAGGCTAGCCTCCAATTACTGTGGGCCCAAGATTAACAAAGTTCTAAACACTCGAATAAAATGGTACAATGTAGTAAACTAATAACAACGCGAAATTTGCTCTGAAAGGTTGCGTGGCGTATTACATTTTAAGCAGACAGATTTCCAGGTTCTAGGGTCCTCAATATCGAAGCGCGAGAAAAGTGCATCTTTGTAGTATGAGGAGAGCAGAGATTTAAATTGGTTTCGAGTTACATGTTCAACTCGGGGGAGTTCCAGATTCTAGAAGTTCTTACAAAAAGGAGTGCTGATAAGTAGAAGTGCGGCATTTCTTCAGGGCGAACGCGCGATTTCTGATTGGCAATCAGAACCAGAAACATGTCCATTTTTCGAGTAGTTGATGATATTCTTTATTCTCATCACCTGATTGACTGAAAATGTATCTATGCTTTAGGGAGAAAATTAGACGTCAGTCACTTACCTAAGGTCAAAAACTCTGATCTTGATTGTTCTCTTTGGGATTATATTTAAACCACATGGAAATGCTAAAATCTTCTGAGCATCCCGCTTTCTGTGGGCAAGCAGTGGTCCAGAATCCCCGGCAGTCCGATCCATCCACTCACAACGAACCGTCCAGCTGAAGTGCCTGGGCACTCAGTGCCCCTTAGAGTCCAGGCTTACCCCACCCATGCGCCTTGCCCCAACCCACAATCGTCCTCGGTTCTTTCAATTCTTCTAAGGAGTCAAGGGCCCAGTAAAGATATCAGCATCTTGATATAAATCTAATAACCCTTTTTTGTGGTTCACCTGAAAAAGAGCAGAAGATAAAAATAGCATGATGTTATTAATTTCCCTGATGGGTTTTCATGGCTGTTTTGGGGAAAACAGCCATGAAACCCATCAGGAAATTAATAACATCAGCATTTATCTCTGCTCTTTTTCAGGTGAACCAAAAAAGGTTATTAATTTATATCAAGATGCTGATATCTTACTGGGCCCTGACTCCTTAGAAGAATTGAAAGACCGAGGAAGAGTGGGTTGGGGCAAGGCGCATGGTGGGGTAAGCCTGGAATCTAAGGGGCTGAGTGGCCAGGCACTTCAGCTGGACGGTTGTGAGTGGATGGATCGACTCCGGGGATTCTGGACACTGCTTGCCCAGAAGCGGGATGCTCAGAAGATGTTTACATTTCCATGTGGTTTAAATATAATCCCAAAGAGAACAATCAAGATCAGAGTTTTTGACCTTAGGTAAGTGACTGACGTCTAATTTCTCCCTAAAGCATAGATACATTTTCAATCAATCAGGTGATGAGAATAAAGAATATCATCAACTACTCGAAAAAATGGACATGTTTCTGGTTCTGATTGCCAATCAGAAATCGCGCGCTTCGCCCTGAAGAAATGCCGCACTTCTACTTATCAGCACTCTTTTTGTAAGAACTTCTAGAATCTGGAACGCTCTTCCCCTGCAGTTAAGATATGAACATGTAACTCGAAACCAATTTAAATCTCTGCTCTCCTCATACTACAAAGATGCACTTTTCTCGCGCTTCGATATTGAGGACCCTAGAACCTGGAAATCTGTCTGCTTAAAATGTAATACGCCACGCAACCTTTCAGAGCAAATTTCGCGTTGTTATTAGTTTACTACATTGTACCATTTTATTCGAGTGTTTAGAACTTTGTTAATCTTGGGCCCACAGTAATTGGAGGCAGCTGTTGTGGACACCCTGCCATAACCCCAGTAGCTGTTTTCTAAATAAATAAATAAATAAATAAATAAAAACATCAGATATCGCTTGCAGCTTGGAAACATGTCTAGCTAGGTCTGAGGATAGCCCCCCGGGGGGGGGGGGGTACTTGACCAATGTTTGGGTACAGGGGTGCCGCCGAGGGTTTGAAATCCTGACCCTGTTTAGGACAAAAATACGCTAAAAACCCTACCCTGTGTAGTACTACAACCTCCATTTTAAGACCCTGTTTAGGACAAGCGACAAAATACACACTCGCTGGCTTTACAGGAATTTACACTGTTTAATAAGTCATTCAAACTGAAGAAAGCATGCTCGAAGCGTCTAAAACCACGTTGTTGCGTCTCTATATCTACACTTGAACTAAACAAAAAGCCGTCAAGCATTAAGCTCTAAAATAGCGTGGCAAAATGTCGTCATTGCATCTTTGGAAGGGCGATTTTTTTAAATAGCAAATCAAAGAGGAATGATTTCTTCAATTTTTGTATAATGAATAAGAGGAACTTATTTTTGAGGTTAATTTTATTTTGATTAAAGCACCAATAGAACTTTTACAGAGAAAAATATCCCTAAACAATATATATACCAGCAGGATCCCTCACGTCTGCGCGACACAGTAACATCTTTCTTTCATCACGTTATCCAAGACATAGAAACTATACCTACCATTTGTCGGTTTACTCAGTTGATATTGCACAAATCAGGAAAAAAAATGCGTCGCTTTTCTGCCGCTCGATCGCATGCTCTTTCAACTTCTCGCAGGCTCCGCGCCGCAGGCTAAGAAAAGAAAGAGACTGCTCGCAGTCTGGGTTAAAGTCTCTCGGCTCGAAAAAATATACCCTGTTTAGGACAGGTTCTAACCTGTTTAGGACAGAAGCAAGTCGAATTGTATACCCTGTTTAGGACAGGGAGGCCAAAAAACCATACCCTATCCAGCGGCACGTCCCCGTATAGCCCAAATAAGGGAGTACCCCCCCCCCCCCCCCCCCGGGGATAGCCACGCTGGCACTTGTGCCGAGTGAAATATTTGTCTGCAAGATGACATGAACTGCTGGTGAACAATAAACTGAATGTTGTAAAGTAAGATTTCAAAAATGAGTGCGAGGGTTTCATCAGGTTTCCAAACGCGAGAAACATTTGAAACCACGAGGCCGCAGGCCGAGTGGTTTTATTGTTTTCGAGCGTTTGGAAATCTGATGAAACCCGAAGCACGATTTTTGAAATTACTTCTCCAACAAAGAAAATTAGTTTAAATTATCATTTGAATAACATTTCCCATTCAACTATTGTATTTGAGACGTGAAATGTGCATGATCGTGCATGATCTCATCATCCTATCACCTAATTGCTGCGCTGTGACAATTTTTGAATATTCATCAACTGATGTCACGTTGTTACCAAGCTGTTGGTCAGTTCCGAGCGAACACGTTGCTTCACAGAGCAAATGGCAAAGTGCAGATTTAGACCTCCTAAAACTAGCGAAGAAGGAAAAGTGTGTGGCCAGCGCAATTCCGAGGTAACGTGTGCATTTGGTCTGATAAAATTTCTAACGTCAGTGCCAATTTAGGTCGGAAGTGTACAGCAAGGTTGAAAGTGAACCAAAACACGAGGTCGCCACCATCGAGCGAGAATTTAAATTTAGAAAAAGAATGGGCTTTTCTGTTTTGGGTAGTTTAACAAGTGTACCGTTACATTCAACGTTAGCAGTAAATAATTTAATTTAAAGTTTGTTTCGTAAAATGTGTGATTATATAAAGTTGTTAATCGCCACGTGTTTTTGTTGCTTTATGAATATGCAGATTAAGAGATCGTTTCAAACATGGGTTTCTTTCAAGGCCGTGTTTTCAACTCGTTTTTCATTGGGTTTCTAAACTCATCCACCTGACCAGAATAAGATGCTCTGGTTGGGTAAGAGCTGCATGAATAATTAATGAGTTTGAGAATGTAATGTAAAATGTAAAATAATCTTATTTATAGTGTTGATACAGTTACAAGCACTAAGCTTAGCTAGTTTACGGGCATGTCACTGAAACGAAGGAAACAAATATTTCAAATAAACGTAACATAGTTAAAAATTCCAACTGACAGAAAATAGACCAGTTGGTTATTTACAAATCGTGACCAAGCCGGGATTTACACATTCGGGACTACCGAGAAACAAATCCCGCTACTGGTAGGGCGGAAGTCCAGATTTTAGCATCAGCGCCCAAAAGCACTTGGCCACCCTGCCTCCTCCTAAAAAGAAGGCGTGCGTTATTTTAACTAAACTGAATTGAATTTTCTATTTAATGACCTTTTTCAAGAGGCTGAAAGCAGAAGACAAAACTTCCTTAATACACAAAACGCTGAAGCGCTGCAGCGCTGTTAAATCTTTGTCTTTCTTGATACGATGCTTCTTCGAGGGCGACATTTAAAAAAAAAAACGGTTTGGAACAAACACAACCCACTAGTCTGTAACAACAACAATAAAATCTCAGTTTAAAATTTTACTGTCAGTATCTCAGTTTCTAACCAAGTTAACTAGCAGCATAGGTGGGGATGTACAGATCTTCGAATAATTGTATGCTACAAAAAACTCCCTGTTACCGAAACCTATAAAGATGTCATTGTACAAAAGTAATGACAACAGTAGTAGATGCGATACTCTAATCATCAAACTTCACAAAGTTAACTTGACTTAACTCTGTGTCTTTAGATAGCGGAGTGCTTGATTTCAAGTTGTTCTACGATGCAGCTCTCAAGGAGGTGGGCGTGGCTCCTGAACACTGCTACTTTTAGTGCGTCGTACATGTTTTCGGTTTTTGAAGGATTCTGGACTTATCTTGGTGTCTCTTGGAACAGCGTTGAAAAGTTTATTGGAATACAACAGTAAGTGTAAACAACATGCAAGTGTAAGTCATCTTGAGACGTGCGTCGACCCCGAAAAAAGTTGCATGATGGTTCTGCGGCACCCACGACCCTTGCGATGAGCCATCCTTTCCACAGATTAAGAAACGTCAACGGAAAAGTTTCTTAAAAGCTTGAAAATAGTCACCAACTGTTATTTCAAGATCGAGCCAGTAGTTTTTAGTAGCAGTTTGATATCTAACCACCAATGTTCTTCCTTCGATCCCGATAGCTGATTTTAATGGTTTTGTATTTGCCTTGGGCAAGAATACCTTATTCTTCTCCCGCCCGTTCTTGCATTCTGGGGTTGCCCTCCTTTTGGTCAGGGGGTTTCGAGGGCCTCTCGCTCTTCGATAACGCCCAACAAGGCCCCATTGTCTAATAGGCCATTTCCGAGTTCTCTTGTGCCTCTGTTTCAAAACGAGTCTAAGTGCTCAATTTTTCACATGAAAATGAGTTCTGCATGCAGTTTCATTTTCATGCAAACCAAAGTCATTTTCATAAGAATGGTTTCGCACTTACACTCGCTTTGAAACAAATGCACAAGGGAACTCGGAAATAGCCTATTAGCTCCTAAGGCAGTACAAATCAACATTTGTGTCACACAGGAATGGTGAAACGTTACCTACGACCATCACATGGAATGTGTGTCACGCATGCGAGCGTTTACCCAGCAGCAACATGTCTGTCACGCTAGGAAATGGGTCTTTCCCGAACGCTTCGTTTGATGAGATAGGGATTTGGTTCCAGGCACTTGAAAACCAGAACTTTGTGGACATATACAACACATACAAAGGTAATTATCATTCGATGCAGTTTTTTCTTCCCTTCCATTGGCCGACAGTCCACCACGAGACCTGCAAATAACTGTCTACAACTAATGGTCTGCTCATGCGTAGTACCGTCTAAACGTGTTTTGCTGCAAATAATATTCTGCTCATGCGTAATTGGAACCACGTTCTTGAGAGAAAAATGGCTGATCGCTTCCCGAGCTGCCAGGAAGTGATTAAAATATGAAAACAAACTTGGTGATCGAATGATAAGACAATCATTGAACTCGGTTATCACAAAATATCGTGATTTGTCAGTGTCTCGCCGATCAATTATTTGCCTCAGCCTTCGGCTTCGGCAAATATTTGATCAGCTCGCCACTGACAAATTACGATGTTTTGGTCAACCTCGTCCAACAGTTGTTTAATTATGGGTAGAAATTTCTTTGTTCTCCGATTGCCAACTACATCATAAACCAGATGTTTGAAAAACTAGAACAAAACCCGGAAAGCACAGGTTGGCTTACTTTGGTTCACACTCAGCCTTCAGCCGCATCTGTGCGAGTTTTCCTCCAACGGGAACTTCCATGTGAAAAAGTAGGGAATCGCTCGTCGTATCACAGTTGGTTGTAAATCAAGGACTTTGGTCTAACTTAGGATATTTAGCACAAAACGCTATTCTTTTTGCCGTCGTTTAGGGTTCACTCGAAGAATCGAGAAGAAATGACAAAACAAGTGCTTTCATTTTCCGTTTAGGGGATCTTTTAGGACCACGCCCAGATTGGACTCGTTTAGGGCTTTAATTCAAATTTTCTGATGGGCATCCGCGATTTTTTTTTTTCATATGAGAGTCACCCACCCCTAAGCAGTTTATCTTTTGACCAAAATAACGAAATTCTCTCAAAATAAATACACCGCCTGTAAAGTCAGTCTACAGTTACCTTATTGCACGATTGTTCTTTTCATATCTTGCACAGGTCCTGAAAGACTTCACGTGGAGTTATCTCTTCAGTTTACGGGCATTTCGTGGAGAGAAGACTTTTTTGATCCTGAATCCGCGAATTATACAATGCTTCTACAGGACTTAAGGGATGAGGTTTGTAAATAAGCCAACAGCGCCTGTCTGTTGATCGGGGATCCGGAAGGAGCGGTACCCTCATGGTTGGCGTGCTCGTCTCCGGATTGAGCAGTCTGGGTTCGAGCCCATTAGTTGGCCAAGGCCGTTGTGTTGTGTTTTTGGGCAAGACACTTTACTTTCAAAATACCTCTCTCCACCAAAGTGTATAAATAGGTGCTGGCGATTTCAATGCTAGGGGTAGTCCTGCCATGGATAGACCAGCATCCCATCCATGGGGGGGGGGGGGGGGGGGGGGATAGATATACTCCCCGATCGCTTCATGCTACAGAGACCGGGATAAGCTTCAGCCTGATAAGCCACTTGGCTTGTATGCAGACTTCACTTAACCAACCTAAAATCGATCTATCAGAAGCACCCTTTTTATCACTTTTTGCCTATGGATATCCGTTGTCTCCCTTCTGCAGAGTTACAACTTTTAGGGCGCGTTCGTTTGGGATATTCCGGAATAAGAATATATTCCGGAATACATTCCGGAATATATTCCCGCTATTCTGCTCCTGGGAGCAGAATAACCGGAATGGAAATCCAGGTATTCCGGAATGAAATAGCTCCCAAACAAACGCTTACTCGCATTATTCCAATTATTCTACTCCGGATTGATCCCAAACGAACGCGCCCTTAGTATTCCATCATCAGGGGAATTAAATCAGCAAGAGAATTAAATTCATTTTCAGTGCATTTACATGACCCTTGATCTCTTTCTAGATTAGAACGTTCTATTCGAGCATGCCTGATGTCGTTACAAGCTCGGACAACATAACTATGTCAAAGTGCTGGTGAGCGAATACGGTTAGAATGCATTGCGCCCAGTTTTCTAGACTCTCGAGCTTTGTGGTTAAAATCCATTTTGACTCAGTTGTATCAGATTTAATAACAACATTTAAAAACAATACACTAGAAAACGAACTTGAGAACAGAAACTTGTTCCCCAGTTGCAAAGCAGCATAACAAACACGAATGAGCGTGAATGATCACATTTTCAAACACCGAGAAGACAGTGCGACGCGTAGCGGAATATTTTTGAGGTGTTTGGTAATGTAGCTTAATGTGGTCAAACTGATTGTGTTGAATGTTTGATGTATCTTCTCAATCGAAACTAAAATGAAGGAGGAAACTGAGAAATATATAAAAACTTACCAGATATTCAAAAACCCACACGGTCCTGAGTTTCTTTGCTCGAGCTTAATGAATTATGCTTGAATTTGAGAAGCTCGTGTAATAGCGGAGCTCCGGCGGCCCGAAGGGCCACCAAGCGGTGCCCCATACTCGTATAGGAAAGAAAAGGAAACCCATTAGTTGATTTTCTCTTGGTTGTCATGGTCAGCGTCATTGCTCGTGGGCGCGTACGCACGACGACGACGACGACGGCGACGGAGTCGCGCAACATGGCGGCCATACTCCAAATATTAGGTTGACAGAGACATGCAGCCTTGGCCGGTTTACCGTGTACTTCCTTGATATCGGACATCCATGCTGATCCATTGACACCTGTCAAAACAAGGTATCTGCTGACCAGTGTCAAGTGACCATATCGCGGGCTCAAGTGTTTAGCTCATCGAGTTCATTAATTTTTGAAGTTGACCGCTGGTTTTTGATTGGATTGTGGATTCATGTCAGGTTAACTTGATGGAAACAGGGCAGGATTGTTCAGAGGCCGGTTAACGCTAGCCCGGGATTTAAATTCATTCGAATTATAACTTTTTCTTTTATACAACTGTTTTTTGCTGCTTTGTTTTGAGTATATGGTGATTATAAAACTCAAAAAAGAAAGTCAAACAGTACACAGAAAACTTCACTGTCAATTAAATCACAGTCACTACAAGGCTACAAAACTCAAATCAACATTCTACCTTTTCCTGGGTTAGCTCAATCGGGCGCTGAACAACCCGGCCAAGGAGCTACGCTACGCTTTTAGGCTGGCCTAAATCTATATATTACAGACATTTTGTTGTTCTTGGCGCGGGAAATTCCATGGTGATAAGTAGCTAAAGGCAAAATCTTTGTCTTGAATTGTAATTATTATTTCCAAACTCAATTAGACAGGGCAAGAGTAGTGAGCAATTGTTTGAGTGTTTTGTAATTACCTCGTAACAACCGTCTGTTTTCCATCTTTCTGTAGGAATGATAGTGGCCTAGTTTCATGTGACTTACAAGTGAATTATTACAGCTCAGGGTACAAACAGCTCCAACTTCTGTTAGATGACTGGTTGCCAAGTGCAAATGCATTAGGCTTTTCGGAAATCGTTCTTCTTGGCAGTAGAAATGACAACGGTACGCTACTTCTTTTAAAATCAGTTTGATGCTATTCATAGTCAATTTGGAAAGATGATGATGTCCATGGGAATTTATTAATCTACAAAGAAGAAGAATGGCGTAGTCGTGAGAGCATTCTCCTCTCACTAATGTAGTTCGTTTCTGGCTTTTGTATCAGATAATATTATGTGTTGAGAATTCTCTCCAGGCTGAGTTTGTCGTTTGTTCTCGCCTTGGTATGACGATTTTTTTTTTTCGGTTGTTCCTTCCTTCTGAAAAAAAAAAAGCATTTTTAAATTCCAATTTGACCAGGAAAGAGCTGGGTTCGATTACCAGGTGCTGTTCGAGCAAAGATTCCGCACTCTTTCCCGAACTCACGTGCAGACTGTACTCGAGTGAGCGGCGGAAGTCGAGGCTATAGACGGGATAAAGCCCCCCGCATGGAAGCCAAGGCTCAATGTGTATAGTTATGTTAGTCAAGATTAGGTCGACAGCCTCGCATATTCCCTTACCGTAACGACTCTTTTCGGCGCCTTCTTTCAATAAGCGCTTCCAACGCTGGTTTGTGCCCTTTTTCACGCTTTCGGTTTGTTGGAGCGAGGACGAAGAGAAATACACATTGCTCCGCCGGTAAAGAGAACGATGCTGCTGTGGCATCGCTTATAACTTAGTCCATTTTTAGTACCTGCAAAATTTGTTCCCAGAACTTTTTTCCTACCGTTACTGCTGTCTAACTAGCTTGTAATAAAAGATGTATGGAGCAAAAAGAACTCCAAAGTTTGAAATGAATTTTTTTGTACATAATTTAAGTTCCTAGTAGCGCAGTTTCTGGACTAACAGCAAATGCAGCTGGGCCATCTTCTGTCAATGTGTCCTGGGAGCCACCCCCTGAGGAAGATAATCCTGGAATACTGGTGAATTATGAGGTCGACTACAAGACAATAGGAAGTGAAAACTGGCTTACGGAACAGGTTTGGAGTACGGAAGAGCCTTATGTTATCACAGGACTTGAAGCTTTTACCAGTTACACGGTGAGTGTAACAATGGTTAATCTCGAAGGAAAAGGAATCGCTGCCAGTGCGAACGTGTCGACGGAGGAAGGAGGTGAGTTTATATACCGCCAAAGAAATAAAACCGGGCCATCGTACTGCAGCTGTTGCCTGGATACCATTTGGCGGGAAGCTCCGCCATTTTGAATACTGACAACATTAACAAAGTACTTTGTTTTCTTTTTTCTCATGCCTGAGTTTGCTCTTTATACGTTTGGTTTCCCTATTATAACTATTTCGTATGTTAACGCTTATAAATACTTAGTCAAAAGCGTACGCCTGTTGCTTCTAAAAATTAGCATTTGACGTGATTTACACTCGTTTGACTTAAGTTTAATTTTAAAGGGAAATGGTTATGAAACCTGGCAAAGTTCTTTGTTGTATGTTTTTGTCGGCTATTTTGTGGTTTGAACCTGCACAAACCCTGGCAAAATACAAAAGATTGTTACATGTTTTTAAACAACTGACCAAAAGAAGCATTAAGATATGTAATTCATCCACAGTCTGAGCATAAAACAAAAGATAATCAAGGTGAAAGACCTTCCAACAGGAATCTTTGCCTGTTTGTTTCATTCTTTGATGTTTTCCCGACCTCTTGACCATTCCCTCCATTACTGTTTACATTCTCGCCTCTGCACGACGTGCATGAAAGCTGCACATGGTCTAATCGACCAATATCTTGCCATTTAGCTCCGCCCAGGCCTCCAGCGAACGTAACAGCGTCCAACACAACTTCGACCTCAATTGCGTTAGAGTGGGATCCACCCGAGGGACACATTCCGGGTGTACTACGTGGATATCGCATCTTCTACGCCAGGGCCCCAGATATTATCAATACTACAATCTATACGACAGTTGATAACGAGGACATTACGTATCACATTGCTAGGGATATGACATTGAAGAACATGACAATAAACGATGTATATCTGACGGAATATACGGTAACAGGGCTAGAGCCGTTCACGCGGTATTTTCTGTGGGTCACGGCGTTCACCGTTAGTGACAGTCCAAACAGTCACGCGCTTTCATGGGCGACAGAGGAGGACGGTAAGTTAAATTAATAAACATTCTTTTTGCTGCGACCAAGTATTTTTATTAGCAATGGGTTCTTTGACCAGCTCAGAATTAAGAGAGTGCATGATTAATTTGCTGTTTGTTTGTTTGACGACTAAAGGAGGACCGTGCCTGTATTAATGGTACAACCTATCAGTCTATACTGTTGCCTTTTGCTATGATTTTGTTTTAGTCGTTAAAAATATATAAATAATGCAAAAAGTGATTTGAGTACACTAGGCGGAAATCTTCATCTTTGCCAACCAGGGCCGGTCGGCAAGAAGCCGTATGGCCCTACTAAACTCGCGAGAACTGTTTTCTAAGCCGTGTGGGTGTATACGGGTTATATGACTTTTCTGTGCTGATTTTAGTCCCTGGTGCGGCTCCATTGATACAACAAGTAACAGCTTCAAGCTCCAACGAATGTCTATTGAGCTGGAGTCCAATCCCTGCAGAACACCACAGAGGAGTACTCCTGGGCTATAGAATTGTTTACACAACTGAAAATGATGCGCTGAATTCCTTAAATATCACTGTTGGTGTATCAGAGTACAGGGATATCCCTGTTGATGGATTAAGACATTACACCAACTACTTGTTAAAAGTTGCTGGCTTTACTTCAAAAGGAGATGGAAACTACAGTATCGTGGAAGAGTGTCAAACATTAGAGTCTGGTTAGTTCCTATACAATAGTTGAAATATAAGAAATGTTATTTAATAGACTATACGAGGCAATTTGGTTTACATTTACCCGATAAAAGGGTAACCAAACATAAGGTCACAGGGTGTTTAAACGAACCTGCGAGGTAAGGTAATCAGGTCATAAGGTAATTCTTTATTTAAGCAAACTGCGCTTGGGTAAAAAGCTACTATGTAGGAAGTTCACTATTAAAAAACATGAAAATACATTAATTAATAAACAAGCACACAAAAGAAAATTCAAACTAGTTATTAAATAAGATGTGAGTACCACAGTGAACCCTAAAATGCAGTCTTGGAAACACACTTTTTTAAGATAAATTTCACCTGGTAACAACCCAACATGTTAAAACAAGGCTCCCAAGTTACCTGGAATGGAGTTGACGCCCAAAACAAAATACTTAATTGTTTTTTCCCAGCTTTGTGCCTCAGTGAGGTAACATTTAAACCGCGGTTTTGTTACTGTAATCCACGGATAATGTTATTCCCTGCATGGAAGAAAGTTCATCGCGCAGGTACCGACCGCCTTGTGCCTGAAATTAAAACTGTACTGTCCTGACGTCAATGTATGTCAACAGGAAAGGCATTGAAGTCGGTCAAATTTTCTTGCTAGAGACGGCATTAAATATTCACGGAAATGAAATCACAATTCCACAAAATCATATCAGATTGTAAAACGTGAAAAATATGAAACAATTTGAATCTGCAAGCTTTTAATTTGTCGCTAAAACTGGGTCGCTCGCCTTTGTCGCTCGTCGAGTGTCGTCAGGTTCAAAGGGGTCGCCACGTAGGATAATGATGGTTTGAACAAAATATTAGTGTGGTTTCTCGTCAAATTTATCCCTGAATTTTTGAGGTAAGTATCAAAAGCGGCCAAAGAAAATTCTTTTAGCTGCAGAAAAAAAAAACATTGTGTCGTTTTGGAAGAACAGCACAGTTTTCACTGTCTCCCGTACTGTGGGCGTAGGAACCTTTTGGTAGGGCCTACCCCACTCAGCCCCCATCTACAGTTCTCTGTGATTGATTTGTACTCCAGGCTTCTGAAAAGCCATTTATTTGTTGAGCGTCAACAACACAATAAACAACGCCTCGGCTAAAGATCGGACCGAGACTACTCAGTCGGAGTCTAGTGCGCTTCCGCAAATGATCGATAACTAATTTTGAAAGCATATCTTTTTTAAATTACTTCAAGGTTTTAATTATCTGGAGATATTTCAATGTAATATTACCTACGTTGTATTATCACGGCATCTTTCTAAACAGAGACACCCAGCTGTCGTCAATATTGCGCAGCCGAATGAAGAATGTCTCTTTGAAAGGATATTTGCCATTCTTTCCAATAGCACCCAGTCTCCCTCCAGAAGACAGAGAAGTCTACAATGTAACCAGTACAGGCTGTGAAATACGCTGGGGCCCAATTCCCGATGAGCATCAAAATGGCGTCATTATCGGATACGAATTACAGTACGCGCCGTACTCCCGAGATTCTTTGGAAATTATATTGGATGAACTACAGAATGTATCCTTGGGTGCGAATACGTCTTCGTATCGCCTAACAGGTCTTAATACTTACACGCAATATAGTATAAGTATTGTTGGCAAGACATCTGCTGGAACAGGAGCGCACGGCGGTCCTGAATCAAGATCTTTATGCACCACAAAGGCTGACTGTAAGTTTGACAATATTTAAGAACTAGATTATTTATTAGCCAACTAGATTATTTATTAGCCGAGATTTCTCTGAGGTGATATTTGAGGTATTAGTAGACATGTAATGAAATTATGACGCTTTCCAATCTTTTCTGTACGTAGCATTCATCTTTAAGCTTGAGAAAAATCGCGCAGATTGAATTGTTATATCAAAATTTTAGTTGTGTGTGCAGACATCAGTTTTTTTTTAAGAATTTCGAGATAAAATAATAAATAAGTAAAAATTAATATTTTAAGAGGAGGCCTCCTATCACCAAGAGGTGGTTTTCAAAAGAGTCCTCTTAAATATGCATTAAATGTCCAAAATACAGAAGTAATAAATAGTAAGTAAATAAAACTAAGGTTTAAAACTAGAACTATTATTAAAAGTACTACAACTAACTTTAGGTTAAAAATGGTCAAGGAAAAACTGTTTGAGTTAAAAAATCTTTTTGGCATGAGATTCCAACGTTACCAAACTGTGAATGTCTTTTTTTCTTATTAGTGAACTTTGTGCCCCGATTATGACTCCAGCTGGCCTTAAAAAGATTGCTTGGATTGAATTGCCATTAAAAATTGAAGTTGTGTGCACTCGCGCATCAGTTTTTTTCAATATTTTAATTTTTTTTTTAAATTCAAGAAACCGTAAATGCTCTTTGTTTAATCTTCTCAGGAATTAAATTATCCATTTGCATCAAACCTTTCCTCCAATACTCTGGAAAAATGAAAAACTTGTCACTATTACGTAGATGACCTCTTGCCACAGTGCACGTAATGGCTGATAGTGTGCAATGGCCCAGCCAATCAGATTACAACATTTTGCATTTGATCTAGTATACTAGCAAAAGTCTACTTTTTAACAATAGTACTACGAGCCGAGTTTTCTACGGGCAGATAGTCAACAAGGACGCAGCCGTAGTTGACCATGGTCGAACATCGCACGTAGAAAACGAGGGAGCGAAGTAGCTAATGTGTTAGTATAAATTTACCGTAGTCCCGTTAGCATAAAAAGAAAAAAAAAGTCAAGAACGCGTTGAAAATAATGTTTTATCATGTTACACAGGTTCAAACGTGATGCGCGATGTGTAATGTGCGCTTACTGTGGACTATCAGCAGATAGTCAACGGATATAACCAATCAAATTCGACGGATTCACAATAGGGACTACGGAAATTTATACTAATAACAATGATTCCTCCGAGCCCGAATTGGCTCGATTCATAGCCCATGAGGCGAAGGCCGAATGGCTATTGACTCAGAGCCCATTCGGGTTCGAGGAATAAAGTTTAGTATAAATCCAACTAGTGAGAACTCAAAAAAATATCGAGACCAAAACATCTTTCGCTATGTTAATAGCCTTGCTTTTGGTTTTCAAAAGACCGGTGCTTTTCGCTACTAGGGGGCTATAACAAATAGCCTACTAGTAGCTAAACAACCAGAACGCAGCATTGATAATAGACCACTAGTCGAGATTTTACTAATGTACAATTAGATATGAGCTCGAGATTCTATGAGGTGATAGTTGATGAGGCCCGAAGCCGAAATCAACTATCACCTCATAGGAAAACTTCGTGAGAGCGAATAATATAATTGTTTTAGTAGATATTCTTTCTAAAGATTACTTCAAATAACCGGGTTCCAATTATTTCTCGAGGTATTTTAAACTTTGCGCCCTTAAAGGATCGCCCGCATTTGCCATTAGTTAATACTAGTAGAATTCTACTAATAGTGTTAGTATAACCCAACTAGTGGACTATGCAAATCCTGCATTTTGATTGGCTCGGCAATAGGGGTCTAAAAGTATTAGTACATCGAGTAGGAAATTCGCGGGTTCTTTTCTTTCGTTTTTTTCCCAAAGCAGATAATTTCTTAACTTCATTTGCTAACCTTTATTATTGCCTTTTTTCAGAACTAGTTGGGTGATTACTAAACAATTAGACCCTTCGCCCTCAAGGGCACGGGTCAATAGCCAATTCGGATCGCCTCATGGGCTCATTGTTTTTATTGACCCGTAGCCTCGGGCTTACGGGTCTATTGGAAATAAAACACAATAGCTAGGCCATTTAGATTGCAACATATGCATTTAGTATAGCACTAACAAAAAGAATATTTTGGTTTAGCGCGAGAGCTAGAGTGTGGAATGCGGATACGCTCTGCAAACCGATTAATAACCATATCTGCGTCATTGAGTTCTGGAAGTAAGCGCTATATAAATTCATCTATATCATCATTATGATAATATCTGGTCTCGCCCTCCACAGACCCTTCTGGCAGTCCCACGGGGTTATCTGTCGTGGATTCCACCGCTGATAGCTGCTGGCTCAACTGGACAGCCATTCCTGATGAGGACATAAACGGTGCATCGGGCAGCTATGAAGTGCATGTAGTCAAAAATGAATCCGCGGACCAAGGCTTAGACGGCGAACCTTCCATTACTGTGTTAGCATGCGGCAATACTACTGAGGCAAACGTTACAATGCTAGACATGTTTACCGTCTACAGTATCAAAGTGGCTTTCCACAACAATATTGGTGCTGGAAATTACAGTGACACTGTTGAATGCATCACGAAGGAAGGAGGTAAAGGTCTTTTGTTGTTTTTAGTCATTACAGCGTCGGAACATGACGTCAAAACCAAAGCAGTCTTTGGGAACCGTTCGCGACACCAATTTTCATCAACAGTGCGAGACGCGAGCTGTAGAGAACTGTAGTCAGCGGTTAAGCCGGCTCACATTTGTAAAACTCGCGCGATCGACCAAGCTGCGAGTATAACCCACGCAGAGACTTCGTGGAGACTCGTTCTCGCCCGTGCCTGTTAAAAAGGTTATAGTACTCTGAAGTCATGCAATTATGACATGATAAGTTGCTTACCAAACTCAAGACAAAGGCTGGAATGAATCCTAAAGTGCCTTCTATTTTCTCGCCTATATTCCATCCACAGCCTAAATGACCTTGCTTGTGCCTTAATTTTTCTCAATGTACTTTTTCCGCTCTTTGTCAGGCCTGTTTGCAGTTTAAAGAATCTCTTTCACAAATCCTTCTTGTCGTCTCCGTTCTCTGACTTGGTAGTCTCAGGCTTATCTCGGAAAACGTCTTAACTTTTCAATCCTGAGGTCGTCATGCGTTATTGATGAATGAATTGCCTCAGTCTTAAAAACAGGCAAAGATTAAGTCACCATACGAGCCAAGTGGCTCATCAGGCCGGAGAGTATCCCGGTTTCTGTAGCATGAAGCGACTAGGAGTAAGTATTTCTACTCCCCCCTGGATGGGATGCTAGTCCATCGATCGCTGAATTACTCTCAGCATTAATTTTGCTGGTACCCACTTATACACCTGGGTAAAAAGAGGCACTATGAGAGTAAAGTGTCTTGCCCAAGAACACTACACAGTATCGGCCAGGGCAGAACACTTACTCGTGCATTAAAATATTGTATAGACACCGAGTGCTAATAAGTTCAAGTCAAGGAGAAAAGAGCCAACATAATTTCTTGTAACAATAATTCTGTTCAAATTAGGTAAAACATTACTTTATTTAATATTGCCTTCTTCCTACCTCTTCTAGCACCCAGTCTCCCGCCGCAAAACATCAGAGGACACAACACAAGCTCTTCAAGCATTAAGGTTTACTGGGACCCAGTCCCCGAAGCCAACAGAAATGGTATCATCAGAGAGTATCATTTTTACATTTATCCTATCCAGTCACCAGTCTCTTCTTTCGATGACGTGGATAGAACCGGCGATTTGTATAAAGCCTTTACAGGTCTGCAGCCTTATTGGAATTATTCCATTCAAATGGCGGCTAAAACTGTTGAATTAGGAAACTACAGTGAGCCAATTTTTGTAATGACGGGTGAAGAAGGTAAGCACCATTTATTGTTATCTTTTTATTCGTTCAAATTTGACTCTTATTTAGTTGTTCCTGAGACCACGTGTGTGTGGAGGTTTCAACTAGTAAGCCCATAATTTCATATAACCATGACACGTGAAATTGCCCCTGAAAAGCACGATATTCGGGTCCGAATTAGCCCGAGCTATGGATCGGGTTAGGTCGCGTATATCGAATTATAAAATATTGGATCATTGGACAATGTAATTCAAGAGATTTCATTGGATTAGTCATTATGGTATATGAGCTATTGTATCATACTCTACAAATATGGTAAGCATACGCGTAATTTTTGGGCCGACGCCAATACCGAGTCCGAGATCCGTACTGTAAGTTACGGACCGAGTTTTTCCCCTTCAATTTGTGCCATGCGCGCTTCGCGCTTGCGCGATAAATCGATTGGGAAAAAAACGAGAATGCGTAACTTTACTTACATTATGGACCGATTATCTCTACTGTGTGTCTGACGAGTTCGGAACCGATTTCTATTCACATTGAACAACTTCAAAATATCTAATTAACGCGCCGTGAAAGCCTTGATCGAGTTAATTTGAAATCGTTTTAAAGTTTTCTGACGACTTGAAAGTCCGTTTTAAAAGATTTAAAAAGACGGAAGACGTCAAACTTTGCCAGCTACCTTTTTAATTTATTTCAAACAGCCGCAAATATCTCTCCTCAAAAAAAATATTTACCGTCAAAACTGGCGATCTTACTCATTTAACCACATTCCACTTCCGCGTTGATCTTGTTCCAGGGCCACTCTTCATGGGTCTAGATCAATCATTTAATCTATCATTTTTATGGTTTTATTTAATAAAATGATGAGAGTATCAACAAGAACCTAAAGTGCACAGCTGGCGGCGACGATCATACACTGTGATTGGAACAATGTCCTGAAGGCAAACTGGTGTTTTTCAACTAAATCCAGAGTAAATTAAGAAAAAGAGTAATTTAGGAAACTAAATCATATTTCATCATATCTCCATTGGCAGCTCCTGCAACAGCACCAGAAATTATCCAAGCGTACAACACCAGCGGCCGCAGCATCTTTATCCAGTGGACATCTCCACCAGGGCCAGTCCCTGGAATAATACGCGGCTATCGAATCTTCTACAAAAACTTGAATTTGTCCCTCAGTCCAGTCGAGGACACGTCAGTGGATGCAAACACATTGAGCTATGAAATAACCTTGCTGGAACCTAACAGTGAATACAGAATCAGGATTCTGGCTTTCACTGTGGCTGATGGTCCAAAAAGCGACTCAAAGTCGGTATACACGGATAATAAAGTTCTTCCGCGTAAGTGTTTTTGAACTCATACAGCAGGGCAAATTGAGCCACTCGATAAAATAAGATTTTTACGATAACGAAATGTTAAACTGTCCGCACTCGCTTGTTCACGCATTGCATAAATTATAAATTTGTGTCCCTTGACAATTAAAATTAAACGATAAGCGCGAGAATTTATGCAGTTATCGTAAAAACGTGCTACACTTAAATATATTCTTATACCTTTCACACTGTCAAAGAGGACCGTAATTTTCTTTACATGACAATAGTTTCACGATGATTTCGAAACATCATAGTTTACTTTCGCTTTACTCTGCAATGAATTTTATTTCGAAATGTTTGCTTTATATCATATAATAGCATATGCACCAATCAGATTACAGGTAAGCCGTTGTAAACTCGGAACAGGCAAATACATAGTGTTCAAACATTCAATATTGAGCGCAATGCTATATTGAGTGCTAGTTAGAGAATGTTGATATCAACTGGAGATCCGCTCTCGTTTCAGCACCAGATGGCATCCTGAAAACGTTGTGCTCAGCAGCACAACATCGACGAGCTGTTTCCTTCTTTGGGACGCCGCCGGAAACTCGATCGAAGACCCTGATGGGGGCATACTGGGCTACTACATCTACTATAGAAATGATGGCTCCAGTGACAGCTTTGCCAAAATAGATGTCCAGGGAGAGAACATGACAAGCTTTGATGTGGAGGGACTCCAAGAGTACACAAGATACGAGTTTCATATTGCAGCATACAACTACTATGGAGAGGGCAATGCAAGCGACGTTTTCCAGTGCTTTACAGACGAAGATGGTAGGTACAATTCTCATAACTGGATGATATAAGTGCGTATCAATTTAGCTTTGAGAATTTAGTGGTACATCAAGACAATATCTCCAAGTTCATGACCTTTGTTATCATAAATTGTCTCCTTGGTAGTGTGTAAAAGAGAATTGGAGTTGCATCATTCTTGTTTGAAGACAAAACCCTGACATCCATGAAAAGCTTACAAGCTGACCTATAATTTCCGTCGCTATCGATCATCATTCTCCCTTGATGAAGTCACAGTATGTTGTATGAGCTCCATGGACTCGAATAATTTTGGTTATTAGAGTTTTCAATCTGAACGCATGTTTCCTGATCGCTTAGAATGTACGTAACTAATGTAATCGTAACCCCAAACGGTTTCGCTCAGCTAGCGATCAACATTAGGATCAGAGGTCAGAGATTTCCGGCCAACACTTCCAAAAGAAAAGGAAACAACATCAGCAAATATTACAAAGAACCACAGAGGTGAGAAAATTTAGAGAGGAGTTAACTAGGAAATATCTCTCAACCCGGAAAAGAAAGAAGGTCAAATCTACATACGAGCCAAGTGGCTCATCAGCTCAGACCGCACAGCTTATCCCGGTTTCTGTATCATGAAGCGACTAGGAGTATATATACTCTCCCCTGGATGGTATGCTGGTTACCCTAGCATTAAATTCGCCGGAACCCAAAAATCGTTTTCCAAAGAACACAACCCAATGTTCCGGTAGGGTTCGAACCCGCACCGCTAGATCCGGAGTCGAGGACACTGGTCATGAGGCCACCGCGCCTCCACCCGGTGTTAGTTGGAGTGTGGATAATGCAATACTCGAGACTTCTACTAGTGAACAAAAATACTAAGAACAATAATTAATATAATATATTTCTCTATTTCTAGCTCCAAGCAACGCCCCGGTTAACATCACAAGCGTTCAAGTGACACCTCGGAGGATACAAATCGAGTGGTACTTACCAAAAGAGGAGGACTGGAACGGTATCATACGGGGATTCACGATTATATATTACAGGTAGATTATGATGCAATAGTTATGCACTGAGATAAAATGTAAACACAAATTACAAAAGAACGCATGATATACATTAGCTCCTAAAACTATTAGGGGAGATGTTTTATCAGGGGCTCCATACACTCCGTACCTTACAATTGTATTGTATTTCGTACAGAAAAGATGAAGGGAATTCGTCGGCCACGTTTGTCGATGTACCGGTCAGCAGTTTGAATGTACAGCTTCCGGGATTATCTGGAAATAGAGGCTCTCTGAGAAGGAAACGAGCCACTGACCTATCTTGGTCATTGACCGAGCTTGAAGAATACACCATATACATTATTCACGTTGTGTTCTATACTGTTGGTATCAGTCCATACAGCCTTCCTTTGGAAATACAAACAGCTGAAGACGGTAGGTGTGGGATGGGTAGTGGATGATGGGAAAGTGTGAAGGGGGTCAGGGAGCGGGAATGTTGGAATGGTGGAAGTTGGAGGGTCAGAGAGTGACGGAGAAAGGGAAGCAGAGGTGACTGAGGCAGGGGTAGTGGTGTATGAGTAGGGTAGTCAAGAAAAGCAGGGGAGTGAGTGGGGTAGGGGAAATACAGTTAGTCGAAAGTTGGCATCAGCTGCTGGAAGCACACTCTGAAATTACCTCGCCTTTTTCAGTCCAATCAAAAATGCGTGATCATTAAGGGGTTTGGAATTGAGTTGATAGTTAAACTGATTGAAACAACCTTGCTCTGAGGAAAGTCGTCATCCATATTCATAAACTCCAAGGTCACTAAGTTAATCACAGTTTGATGTATTCTATTTGTTATTACACAGTCCCGTCCTCACCCCCCACAAGAGTCCTCGCAACTAACAACGGGAGCTCCACCAGTTTATGGATCACGTGGTCTGATGTCCCGGATATTGACCAAAATGGAGTCATCACTAGTTTTGTGATTGGTTATTGGCTAAAAGACGACATCGGATCACGTGTCAATTTAATTGTTTCAAAAGCCAGTGTTTCTTCACCTGCTAAGAGAAGAAAAAGAGCTTCGGGTGCTTCATATGACTATGTTTTAGAAGGCCTTCGAATATGGACAGAGTATTACGTCGTAGTCGCAGCGGTGACTGTAGGTCAGGGACCTTTCAGTGAGCCTTATTTAGTGCGAACAGACGAAGGAGGTAAGAACGTGCTGAGATAAAGTGGTGCATGGATTGATCGATAAGCAAAAGTTAGCGATCTAAAAATATGACGTTATACTTTAAGATTCACACAGAGTTATAAAAACTCTTTTTCACAGCTATGCCATCAACATTCCACGTGCACTTCAACTCTCTAGAACATGGCGTTCTTTTCCAAGTTAATTAAATTACAATCTGTTTTTCATTCACCAGTCCCCTGTCTGCCACCACAATACGTCACCTACGATGTCCCAGGACTTAGTATGCTTTTTGCGAAGTGGCAACCAGTCCCAGCGCACTGTCGTAACGGAGTGATCCTGGGCTACAGAGTCAGATACCAGCGATTAGACGGAGCTTATCCAGCTAGGATTGAAAACACGACAGCTGATGTACTGTATGCTTTTCTTTATGATATGGACATCTATGCTAATTACAGCATTGAAATCTCTGCCTTCACAAGGAAAGGCGAAGGGATTGCGACGTTGGATCTTGCCTTACCAGACACACTTGGTAAGTCCATGAGAAATTTTGATAATGAGTCCAGCGAAAAAAGGTTGAGAAATCAACGGAGATTTTATAAAGAAGAAAGTTTGACTACTGTCATGTCTTGTTGAATGAAGCTGTCGAAACCATAAAACTTTTTGAGCGAGACATGTTCTTTGGATATATTCCCTTATTCCGTGACTTTAACACAAGTGTGCTTTCATGCAGACATGGATTAATGCACATTAGTATACAAATCCCATTACATGCTAAAAACGCACGTGTGTGCACGCGTCGTATGTAAAGCATACACGCTAGCAGTGTGAAAACGCGCCAGTACACACACACGCGCCAGTAAAAGCGCGCTGGTGCGTGCGTGCTACTACTCGCGCGCAGGCAAGAAAACAGCCGTTTCCTTTCGTTATTTACAACTTCATTTTCTTTGACTTAAAGGGCCAAAGAAGACACCGACAAACGTGACGTGTTACAACTACACGTCAACCACTTCTATTAATGTCACTTGGTTACCTTTTGAGGACTTGTATCATACTGGAGAGAATGCTTGGCTACCGCGTCTCTTACCGGGCCGTGAGGATTGGTGATGAGAATGTGGAAAAGGGAGAGGCGCCAACGTACAACTTAACAGTTCGCAAGACAACTTTAACAGTTGTTATAGAAGGACTGGAATCGTACACTCGGTACCAGATCAACGTGTCCGGGTTTAGTCGCCGGGGGGATGGGCCAAGTGCAATCACCGAAGGAGGTATGAGAAAGAAAAGGCATTTTGTGGCTGTTTCTGTCAGCGGCGCCTGGCGTGATACCTTGACATTTCTTGATCGTCATAGTGTCAGTTGATTTTGAAAAAGATTAACTCGCAGCTACAGAAGACAGCGCCGAGGAAACACGGTTCTTATAATCACTTAAAGAAGTTGGAAAAAGTCTAGTTAACAATTAGTCCCATAGTCCGCAAACGCTACGGGCAATTGCGTATGAGGCGAAGCGCTTATGGGCAATTGACCTGTAGCTCTTGGCCCTTGAGGGTGTTATTGTTTTAGTATCATCCAACTAGTCGGACAGAAAAGGAAATAATAAAGTTGCCAAAGGCAAGTTGAAGAAATAGTTGTTTGGGAATAAAACGGAAGAAAAACCGGCGACGTTTGCTACTCGAGGACTATTACTAACAGTCTTCCAGTAGCATAGCCAATTAAAATGCAGTAATTGCATTAGTCCACTAGTTCAGAAAATCGATGAACATTTATCTTTTTAAGAAACAATGTTTATTTTCCTCGAAGTTTCAGGTTTATTCGGAAAATTTACATAATGTAAAACGCGCTCGAAGTTACAGGTAACTGAAAGACGAACGAAGTCACGAAAGAAAAAGAAAGAAGGAGAATTTGTAAACAAAAAGCCTCGCGCGAAAACCACCCAATTGGTCTGAAGACCTCAATATTTTGTTTTAAATACATATCCCCATAAGATATTTTCACAAAAAAGGTTTGCTTGAAAGTGGAAAAAGAATTGCTCAAATGAGGTTCCTGAGAATTAAACTGCAATCTCTTGCACTAACATTTCCACGCAAAAAGGCCTTGGTAGTGTTATAACGCATGCAATTACCGCAGATTATTATGCTAAACGCTTTTTAATAGGAGTTCATGGATCCTAAGTGTAATCGTTGTCTTTTCCTCAGATACTTGTCGGTGTCAAAAGCGACTTGCTTCGAACTATCGAACTTTCCCGCCATACGTGGATCAATTTCAAGTGAGTGATGATGGACGCTTCACTGTGGCTAATATGACGGGCATGTTGCCTAAGATTCTTGATGACCTTGTGGTCACATGCTGTCAAACTTGCGGAGCTCACGGAAGATCGTATGTGGACTTCAAGTATAACGGCACAAATGGTACCGCTAAACAAAACAGCGAGAGAGAGATGAAGTTTTTGATTGAGGATCGTAACGATCTCAGGTAAGTGAAGCTGAAAGGAAGTCAGAAGCTGTGGCAAATTTCCTGTCCTTATGCTATCTTTTAAATTCAGAAATTTGTCCAGTTTCGAATTCGCCATAACCGCTGAATAAAAGCACTGACAACGCATTTGTACAGGGTTACCCTCGACCAAAAGTAAAATATTCACAAATTCAGCAAGAAGATGACCTGTTTACAGCTCTGTGTATTGTTTAATTTTTAAACTTTGTGGCACCTTCCCGCCAGTATTTATGAAAAATTTTGAGGTCAAGGCTAACCCTGAACAAATGCGTTGTTAGTGCTTTTATTTAGCGGTCATGGCGATTTCGAAACTGGACTATTCCGGCAAAATCGATGGTCATTACATTCCTTAATCTTCTACGATTGAGTTTTTTCTGTATATCTTTATTCCTGTGAAGTCGGTATAAACCTCATTAATTTCTCTCGAAAAACATCCCTCATCTAGCTTTGAGGCCACCACTGCTTAGCACTGTTCACCATTATTTGCATTTGCGAAGATGATGCTGCAACATTGATATCATATAAATTCGATCCCAGTGATTGATGAAATGTTTTCTTTTTCTACAAAAAACAAAATATGTTACACTAATACAACCTGTTTCTTTAAAAAAAAAAGCACCCATAATGTTAGCTGTGTTTGTATCTCAAAACAAGTAAGGTGACCCCCATCCCATATTTTTGGATCGAACTCTAAGCTGGCATGACGAAAATCAGTCCAAGGTGATGCAAAAGTCATTAGAAACTCTTCTGAGAAAACTAAACTTTGTTTTTGCTCTCAATCCCAGTTTCCCTGTGTATGGTTGGAAGTGGCAGGATTATTACAGCGCTGAGTATCGTTATATTCCACTGGTGGAGTCCCCGGGCGTGGCTTTCATAATAATCGAAAAAGAAGGTCTTAGCCCATCACAACGATTGGTAAACGAGGTCTTTGCCACGTGGCCCTACTTGGTTATAACAACGTTGCTTGCTGCTTTAGCCGGGATCGTTATATGGTTCTTGGTAATTCTCAACCTTTGTATAAACACTTCGTTAAATTTATTCCATGCACAGTTTATTATGATATAAGAGGTTTTATGGTGGATGTGCGGAGAGCAACGTTCAAACGAGGTTTTTGAGCTATTTCTATGGTGCCTCGTTTTCGTTTCTTTCCGTGACTTGAAAGCGAGGCTGTCAAGCTAAGCACCAGTCTTCATTGTTTTTGTTAGTCAAGTGCTTTGCTTAGCTGTGAATTTTCTCTTTCGCAGGATACAAAGTCCAATCCAGATCATTTTCCTCGCACTTTCCTCCGTGGTTCGGGAAACGGGTTTTGGTGGGCGTTTATTTCCATGACAACACTAGGGTAAGAAGTAAACAAAATAAACAAACATCTGTATATTGTTTGCTCTACCTTTGTTTGGCTCAGTAACTTCTCTGCATGTTTCAATTCAAGCCAGCCACCCTCGATCGTGGCTTTGACTTTTTGTCAAGAACGGCTTGTACCGTAATGACGATACAGGTTACAGTTCAGGCGTCCCAAATCTTACATATGATATAACAAGGACCTGAACCAGGTTAGACATTTCATGACGTTTTTTATGAAGTAATTAACAATTGACACTCGCCTCAGGTTTGTTTGCACTTAGTACCACTCAACCTCGTTCCCAGGGTTTCTCATCTAAAAGGGCGGTTAGATGAGAGACCCTGGGAACGAGGTTGAGTACCACTCAGGTTTGCTTGCGGTAAGCTTTCAGTTTGTGGATTGGACGACACTGTATTACATGTATTAAACTATGTTGAGAATGACCCTCATGTTAAAAGAAGTAAGTCGGTCAGTAATCTAGTTCAGGTCTGTCTTCACTAAAGTCTTCTTTGTCAATCACCTGAGGTATAAGACAGGTTAGGTTTCTGATTGCTTCAGAAATCCGTGACGTTGTTTAGCATTTCCAAGTAAAGATATGGTCTTCTGAGCGGCGAAGTAACACATCTGGCACCCAAGCTTACTCAGTAATTCTGATCTTACCCAATTAAATGATTAAAGAACTACGGCCTGTCCCAGGCTCTCAGTTTGTGGAGACGAGCGAAAGGGGAACGAGGCGAGCTCGAGAACGAGGTAGATCTCTCTCCTTAGTACTAACCGAACGCCTGCAACGGGATAGACAAACCATATTAAAAGGCAGGCCAAGTCACGGCTTACGCATCTTGGAAAGCTTGGGCTGAATGTTTCAAGTTCGCCATTTGTAATCCGTGTTAATCTTCTCCATCCTTGACCATCTTTGTTCTATATGCTATTATTATATCTTTAGTGTTTTTCTGTCTTTGTAAACCACTACGTTCAGGTTTTCTGTTTTTTTTTTTTTTTTGTGCGTCATCAAAGTAGCGCGTCTGAGCTCCTTAACTCAGTTTAAAAATACGTTCACAATATACTTTAGCATGTTCAGACTGTTTGTGTCACCAAGCTCCATCATTTTTTTTCGGCTTATCATTCCGTAGGTATGGTGATAAAGTTCCCAAGGCTAATGTATCTAAGGCGTTCGCCATTGTCTGGATCTTAACTGGTCTTGTGATGATGAGCATATTGAGCGGCGCTCTCACTACCGCAATTACGATCTTCGTGTTTGAAGCCGACATAATCTTGTACGGCACCAAGGTAGGACTAGGACATCACATGCGCAGTAAAACCCTTATATGTCAACAGTTAGGAACACGTGCACTATTACAGCGGTTATCAGTCACACGCGCCCTCCAACGATTTTTTTCCATTTCGAAAACTACGTTTTGGTGGACGTCAATCAAATGTATCCATGACAATAACGGTGTCAAATTCTCAGAGTATCTGAGTTGCTCTTTTATCTTTACTTGACTCGTCGATAAACAGAAACTGAGAAGTAAGACTAATAAAATCGTTTGAAGCGCCTTTTCGTTCGTCTCGCTCACGGGCAATGTTTTGAAGCTACAAATTTACAAACATTGTACAACCACAACAACATGAGAATGAACTAAATGTAAATAAATAACCTTTATTACAGAATGAACTACAAAAGTCCAACTGCTAATCTCTTGCGGCTTTCATTACCTTTTTATTACTGACAATCCCACAAGCCGTGTGGTTCTGTTGACGGTTTGCTTTGCATATAATTTGCCTGTCTGGTATTCCAACCACGCTTGAAACAAGTCAGAGATCTCTGCATGGATAATCAGTGTTTTAGCAAGGCGAATGACAAGAATTTCTGCGGAGAAAATAATCTGCATCCATAACAAGCTGATGAAAAGTCAATCTCCACATAAAGCGACTCATTTCAGAGGCTAACTTTTTCAGCTACCCTCTATCTGTCCTTTCTTCGACTTTCTCTTTGGCGGATCGCTTACGGCTCTAGTTTTGTTTCGTACGCCGCCTTCTTCACAAACGTTTCGCCCGCAAAAAGTGTTTCTGCTATGCGATTCAAAGACAAACCACGTCTTCTCTACATAATAGCCCTCCATCTCAGCGAAATTGCGAATTACTTTGTCATAATAACTGAGCGATTATTCCTGATCCAACGACGATCGAACATGAAATCATGGCCGTGAAACTGACACGACGAAATGAACACGACTATTGTCATGGATACATTTGATTGACGTCCACCAAAACTTAGTTTTTGAAATGGCAAAAAATCGTTGAAGGGCGCGTGTGACTGATAACCGCTGTAAGAACGAAATTCCGTCGTCCAGAATTGACGCTGCCAGACTTAGCCGGTGATTTTGTCACCTAAGTTGCTTAGCAACTTGATGTAATCGTGTTTTAAAGTTCGTAATACTTTCGTGAGTGATGGTGCTTTTTGCGGACGTTAATTTTTGCAAGGACCACTGTGACAAAACATAAGTACCGGATCCTCTCGCTATAGAGGATCTAATCAGCTGTAAGTTGAATAATAGACGAAAATTAGCAAGACAGTGAAACATGATAATGCAAAGGACCGCAAACGAAAATGCTGCCTGTGAACGCAGGATCTGTAAAAGATCAGATCAGCCAAAAATAGAAAGTAACAAACAATGATGCAAGGCTGAGAATATGGATGTCAGTCGACCAGCTGATCATTTCATAGCTTGTTACACCGTGCTGATGAGACCCAACAAGGTCGAAACAGCTGTCCACGGTTGCAATTGCTGGCTTTCAGTTTGGACTCTATCGTGTCGTTGCCCCCGTTAAACTTTCTACGCAGTATCAGCCTTGCATCATTGTTTGAAAATTAGTAAGGCTGATTTCACAGTATAGGAATATTCCTGATGTGTAATCGGCCTTGCTAATTTTCGTTTATTTTTTATTTTTTTTTCGGGTGCGTAATAAGACTCGAACACTCTTTGGATGCTTCCAGTAAGAGTGGATTTGGCACAAGACCATTTGTCACCCGCGGCTGATAATGCGCATGCACAGAGGAGGTCGAAACAGTTAACTTCTTTCTCAGGGCCTACCCGGATGTTAAAATAGATAGTGGCCAGTCCAAGTATCGACAAGTAGCTGTTGCCAACAGAACTAATTCTATTCCGAACTGATGACAAGACTTATAACTGTGAAAATCGAGATAATTAAAAAAAAAAAATGAAAATCCTCGTCAAGCAAGTTGGATTCATAACGTCCTTTTTTTTCTTTTATAGGTCGCCGCAATTCAAGACACACCTGAATACAGACTGGCTGTTTCAAGGAATGCCAGAGTGAATGAAGGTACTCTATAAAGAGCTTGGTTTTTCAAAGCAATAATTTTCTTACGTACTCAGAATCCTACAGTAGTTGTTAATTGTTATTTAAGTGAATCATTTTATTTAGTTATACATTTGCATCAAATATATTTTTTTATCCATGAAGAATATCAAGCCGTCAAGGTACACATCAAACATGACACACATAACGTGACCAAGGTTGCGTCTCCTATTGGTGGTTTGCATTGAAAATAAAAATCCTAACCATTCAGTAAATAAAGTCAAGAATCAGGTGCATGATAGATGATTGATAGAAAAACGACTTCGCCAAGATTTAGGTCTGTGCGATTTTCCATTCCCGCGTTATTCGGAAAAAGTTTCACCTAAATTTATAGAGCTTTGTATGGTGACGCCATGTTGGTGCCCTTCTAAGGGGCACCAACATGGCGGCCGTAAAGCAACAGAAACATCTGTCATTGAGTTTTGCCATTGAAACGAAAAATTATTACTCTAGAGTTCTGATACATTGAAAGTACTTAATACTTCCTCTAGTGTAAGAACTGTTCAGTCAGCTAAAACGTAGGCGATAACTGCTTCTTTGATCTACGCGAGATCCTTCTAATTCGCGGGCTGCCATGTCACGCAACGCATAAACTTGGAAATTCAAATGTCGTCTATAACAAAATGAGGAACCCTGTCGATCTTAAACGTTATAAAACGTCAAGTTTTGATAAAGTCTTATATCTGATGACACTAAAACTTCAGTAGGATTGCTAATTTGTAATTTTGGAAAACGATGACGTCACATGAAAACAGAGAATTGTGGCATGACCGCAGCGCCGCGTGACCCGAAAGCTTGACATAGCCGAACCTGCTATCAAATAATTGTTTTACTTTTTCAGCCAAAAACTACACAACCTTTTCCGAAGTTTACGATGCTCTTATCAACGAAGAGGTACAAGGAATGTTGATCGATACGTACGAAGCTGGATACAAGAAAGATCAGTTTAAAGACCCAAGGATCCGAGTTCACACCATTTATGATTACAAGTCTACATACGGAGTGGTTCTAGCTGGAAATTCCACCAAACTTCTACAGTGTTCTAAGGGTTACATGCAGTCACATAGAGCTGAGATGTATGAACACATTGCAAAGTTTATCCACTCCATTGAGGTAATTGAGAATTACAGTGATATGAGGGTATTCGTCGTGTGAGGTGTGCGTTCAATGTGTTTCAAATTAACAACAAGGAGATTCTTTTCGTACCATATTTTCCCCGGGATTACTCCCTTATATGGGCTATATAGGTATGTGCGGCCCCAAAGAACATGGTTTTTAACCGTTTTGGTCATAAATAGGGTATTAATTTTGGTTATTGTAGTCAAAAATAGGGTATGTTTTTTGCACTCTAATCTTGAATTGGTTATGTTTCTTAGAAGAAGCTAGAGATGGCCTGCACCTCTTTACAACCTCTATTTTGATTCGTTCTTGTTAATCTGCACCTCTTTTGTTGTGTTGTTTACCTATTGTCTCGTCTGGCCAATTATAAAGGCCCTTGTAAACGGTGCGTGCTCGCTCAGAAGCTACTCAGTTTTTCATCATTATCTATAACACCATGAACAAAATCCCTTCATATGCATAAATTATGTTTTGGGCAACTGTATCAGCCGCAACAGTCGGTTATCAAATTTTTCATCACTTTTTTAAATGGGGTAGAACATCGCAGTTTTCGGTCATAAATAGTGTAATGGTATTGAGAGGTGCGGATGATTGTGTGAAACCCTTTTATCACATAACTTCATGAGTATGGCGAGATAAATGAATCAAAACGAAAGAAAAAAACAGCAGACGGATAAACATACAACAAACAAGACGAACAAACGAACAAACGAACAAACGAACAAACGAACAAACGAACAAACGAACAAACGAACAAACGAACAAACGAACAAACGCACAAACGCACAAACGCACAAACGCACAAACGCACAAACGCACAAACGCACAAACAAACGAACAAAGAATAAATGAACAAACGTGCCAACGAAGCAACAAACCAGTCTGAGCAAGGGACCAAGGGACCAATGAACCAATTTTATGAACCAAAGAACCAAAGAACCAAGAAACCAACGAACCAACGGTGAACCGACGAACAGACGAACCGACGAACAGAAGAACCAGCGAACCAGCGAACCAGCGAACCAGCGAACCAGCGAACCAGCGAACCAGCGAACCAGCGAACCAGCGAACCAGCGAACCAGCGAACCAGCGAACCAGCGAACCAGCGAACCAGCGAACCAGCGAACCAGCGAACCAGCGAACCAGCGAACCAGCGAACCAGCGAACCAGCGAACCAGCGAACCAGCGAACCAGCGAACCAGCGAACCAGCGAACCAGCGAACCAGCGAACCAGCGAACCAGCGAACCAGCGAACCAGCGAACCAGCGAACCAGCGAACCAGCGAACCAGCGAACCAGCGAACCAGCGAACCAGCGAACCAGCGAACCAGCGAACCAGCGAACCAGCGAACCAGCGAACCAGCGAACCAGCGAACCAGCGAACCAGCGAACCAGCGAACCAGCGAACCAGCGAACCAACGAACCAACGAACCAACGCACCAACGCACCAACGCACCAACGCACCACCGAAAGAAGGAAAGAATGAGAGAACGAACGAACAAACAAAAGATCAACTAAAGAAAGAACGAACGAAGACATGAACGAAAGTAAGAACCCGACTGAGAAATGACCTACCAGCCTCTCCCTGGTAAGTGCCCCTTTCATCGAACCCTGGCTAAATAGTGTGCATCAACAACATTCCCCTCCTGGTTGTATCTCCTTCACAACTCCCCTCCTTGAAGGGTGTAGATTTAATATTTATGTTTGATTTTAATAGGAGGAACATGTTCCTGAGATTCTAGAAGTTTCCTCGGGCCTGTTTGACCCTCAGAACGAAGTCTTCAGATATTTTTCGTGCATCGTTAGTGTTTGTTTAGCCGTGGCAATCATCCTGGGGCTTATGTGGGAATACAGAAGAAAGCTGCGAATTCGGAAAGTTGAACAAAGCGGTGAGTACCTGATTTCGCTTACAGTATTATTAACGAGTGGGTTGGACGGTGGCTTAATCGTTGGTACCCTGAACACACGGAGCGAGCGGTCTGGCTGAGCTCGAACCCTAGCCCGGGTATTTGGTTGTGTTCTTAGACTAGACAATTGACCATCCCACTGAATCTCTCCAGCTAGGAGTATAAATGGGTGTCAACGAAATTAATGCTGAGGTTAACCTAGCTTTTGTATAGTTATCTAGCGAAGAGTAGAAATACTCCAAGTCGCTTCATGCTACGGAAACTGGAGACAAGCGCCAACCCGATAGGCCAGGCCATGCACTAAGGTTAAACGCACTTTGCCTAGCCTATAGTAAGTAGTCAATTCCTGATGGAGTGGATTTCACTGAATTACCTCTATTAGAACTAAATCGAGTCAGTCAATGGCCAATCACAACAAACGTAAACAGCCAAATGAACCAATGAGAACTCAAGACAAAAACACGTAACCGATTTAAATATGCGCGGGAAAAAGCGTGCGATCAAGTGTCAATTGCTCTTGAATTTGCATCTGATTGGCTAAGCTGGTGGCGCAAGCTAAGGTTTTCGGACAAAATACAGTGCGAAGACATCAGTGATCATCGCAATTATGAACACAACTTAAGCAGCTGTAAAAATAAAGTCTGGAAATCACTGATGTCCCCACATCTTTCTCTGTGGTTTAAATATATGATCTGTCATATATTCATTTACAAAACACAGCACGTAGTAAAGCAAGGCTAGTGCATGCCCGCTATCTTCATTGCTCTATGTTGTCTGTGGATTTTAACATAGGACTAAAATCGTTAACATATCCAATTATTGCTCGGTCCCTAATGTCTTATAAGCAGACTGTTCGAAACGCTGTCAGGAGCCCATGCCACAGCATTTTAACGGACCGGTCTATTTCAAGGCTTCTTTTTCAACGAAAAAGGTCAAGTCCTGTCTATATGAGCGCGCATCGAAAAGGGAAAAATGGCGATCTTACATTGTTTTTCTTTTTCATCTTCCGGTGAAATGATGACGCCATTTTAAAAAAAATAGGTACGTGCCTATTATTGCTCACGGAGGTTCCTGCGGGAATCTGAATTCGCGATAAATTCAAACTAAAAATAGATCGCTCTGTGAAAACGCCTTTACAGGAATATGGGGTAGTTGCAGGCTCCTAGTGATGGGCTCCTGAGGCAGTGAAATGATCCTGAAACTTCCTTTATTCCCAATGCCCTATAACTCTCGACTCCCTTTAGTTTATTTAGTTTCAGTGAATAGTGACAATATTATAAACAGTCTTTTTATCATCCACAGAGGGTCACTTCATTAGAGAAAAGACCCGAGAAAGGCATGAAGAGATGAAGACTTTTGTGGCAGAATTTTATTGCAACTTCAAAGCAAACTATACTCGACTGATAAAAGAGCATCGATTGCGCTTAAAGAGCTTTAAAGCTCAGCATCCCAACACCAAGCTGGCTTGGGGTAACAACGGGCCCAACGCTAAACGGGTTTTTTTAACGAAGCGTATGACCAACGAATGAAGTTCTCTTCTCTTTTGGATTCTGGTGGAGTAAAATCGGACAAAGTCTCGGCTTTACTGCACTAATTTTCAGTCAATGTAACCTTTAAAGATGATTTCTAGTCAGTACTGCGCGCTCTAGACGGTCTGTTTACCTTTTTTAGTTTTGTTTCACAGTGCATGACGACACATAAATTCAAAGTTTCATATCACCCGCTATTATGGACGCGAAGCGACGCGAAACTTTGTTTCATTCTTTCTCATATTACTTAATAAAAGAACTTTGCAGCTGTAAAAAATACCAACCTCGTTCCCAGGGCCTCTCATCTTTCCGCCCTCACCCCAGAGAGTGGTGAGATGAAAAACCCTAGAAACGAGGTTGTAAAAATCAATGAAGCAGTTGAAGAATTTAGAAGGCTTGAAAGATTAGTTATGTGGTTCGTAACAAATATCATCGATTCGCATTCCATCGGCGAGTGAAGTTATTTTTGTTTATAAACATCGGAGTGCTGAGAGTGCGCAGCTAAGACTTCAAATCATCTTTAAAGGAACAAATCATATTTTCATCACTGACAAAGCTCAAAGCCATAATTAGGTGATTGAAAAAAGTAATTATTTGACTTTTTAGGGGAGTAAATCATAGGAAAATATCCCTGTGTGCCTTCATCCTGGAAAGTTCCAAGCATTATTGTGGTATCATAGTAGCTCCAGATACCAGGAATTTCGATCTGTCTGTAAAATACATTTTCACTTTAGTCGCCCCAGGGTGGTCTACTGGGGTCGTTGCACAAGAACAAATTTATTTGCACCTTGAATTAATTTACAATTAACAACTATTCACCGAAGTGGCGGTGGCCAGCGGTGAATTATCGAGCCGCGAAGCGGCGAATTAAATATCCAACGCTAGCCAGCAACACTGAGGTGAAGAGTTGTTTTAGTATATACTAAAACAGTGAGATGATATACACCATAAAAAATTAATTTGGATGATTTCCTCACTTGTCACGGATGCAAACGGAGACGCCATTTTTCCCCGAGTTGCTCGTAGGTAAATAACACAGGATATTCGGAGTTTGACGAGTCAATCAGCGCGCACGTTCAACGCTATCCACTGTTTTTGTATATACTAAAGAGTGATCAAACAATTAAGATAAAGTGCATGGCTGCACATCATATACAAGACTCTCGTCCCAGTGTACAACCTCAATATCGGTTTTCAAGAAAGTAAGGTTGAAATGGACTATTGCAACACCAAACTGGGAAGTCTTTTTCAGTTAATTCTAGCTATTTTATTCCTGTTTATATTTAAGCCGTTCTGGGCCATGCATCCATGCATTTTTTTTTTCTCCAATTTGGGCATGCATGGCTTATTTAACTGGCTAGCGTTTTGTCATAATCAAACACAAATTACTGCACTGGGGTTACATGTTAAAGCATTATAAGAAAAATAAAGTTTTAGATTTTGGTGGTTTATCTACGAGCAGGCTGGGTCTCTTTTACATGAAGAAACCAAAGTGCATTGTTAACGATATGGCATGAGAACATCTCACATTTTAACTGTAGTCGACGTTAGATAAATCACGGCTTCTGAAAACGTACCACTGAGGGGGGCAGACACAGGCGGGAGACTGGGGCAAGACGCTGAGATAAAGAGGCCAGTCTCTAGTTCAGTAAAGATCGACTAGTGGATAGTGGATATTTTTCAGAAGGAAACCCGCGTTGAATTCAAAATATGATAAACAAGGAACCCACCAGAAATTTGATCGAGTCAACATATGGAAAAAATCTTTATATCTAGTTTAAGACGGATTTCGTTCAAACCCACAGTACGGTATCTCAGTTTTGAATACTACTTAAACACCTCATTTTGTGTAATTCAGTCTCTAGGTGACCCTGCGATTTAATTTTAAAGCATTCTCGAGAAACATAGACCCTTTGCATAAATGGCGCCTAAATTTGAATAACAATACTTGGTACATCCTTAGCCTCACATTCATGTGAAATTTCTTTTGTCTTGAAACATGAATGTGAGGCTAAGGATGTACCAAGTATTGTGATTTAAATTTAGGCGCCATTTATGCAAAGGGTCTATGGTTACTGCGCCTTCCAATGACATGCGACTCTAAAATTCAAAGCTCAACTGGCGAACGCACTTTTCGCTACCGCCAGTGAAATGTTCGGTTGCGCCTTCCAGCTTCCGACTATGTTGTCTGAATTGTGCTCGAGAATTTATTTGATTTGATAACCGCGCGCGCGCGGCAGAAGTGGGAAGCTGAGAGGAGCCGCTGAACATTTCATTGGCGGAACCAAAAATCGCATTTGTTTTTGATTATTAAAAAACAAACGCAAATTAATAAAAAAAAAAAACCGCATGTCCCCATGTTATTGAAAGGCACAGTAAAGACAAACCCAGTAAGAATGCTAAATGCGCGTGCTATTGTGGTTTCAACTAACACGAAACGTCCCTGGGACGGCAGCACTTTTCCACGGGTGGCGGGTAGTGGGTAGCGGGTGGCGGGTGGCGGGTAGCGGGTGGCGGGTAGCGGGTGGCGGGTGGCGGGTGGCGGGTAGCGGGTGGCGGGTAGAGGGTAGCGGGTGACGGGTAGCGGGTGGCGGGTGGCGGGTAGCGGGTGAAGGGTATTGGGTGACGGATTGTATCATTTATAAGAAAAAAATTTTTATTACAAAATTTTTCTTCGCATTTTTCTAAAATTTACAAAGTAAATAATGGAATGCGGTTCATGACTCCTTCTTAATTTACGAAACGTAACGTGTCATAAAATGATCAAAGCTTCTTCATCGCAATACCCGCAAGTAATGTAACAAAACTTCGAACACAGTGTTTGTTCGATCAATGTTCATGATTCCTTCATGATTTACTTGAAAACGGCGGTACGAACGGAAGATATAGATAAGGCAACAGCAGAAGTCACTGGATCGTTCGATGGTGTGGAGGTAGTAAGTGCGCAACAAAAAGAGGGCATCGTGAATTATATTCAAAGGAAAGACACGTTGGCGGTCTTGCCGACCGGCTATGGAAAGTCACTCTTGTTCCGGTTACTACCTGGCATATGCCGTGCGCTCAATACGATGGGATATACGACTTACCCGAAGAAAGCCATTATTTTAGTTATTATTCATTCAAAATATTTCCCAGTGTCTGATTGGTTAAAACCACACGCATAATTCACCATAACAGCTGCTGTTCGCCAAATTTGAAAAGAATCTTCGTCATATTGAATCAATGACGTCAAAAGTGCTGCCGCTGAAAATTATTGAACCAATGACGTCAAAAGTGCAGCCCTCTGCAAATTATTGAACCGTTGACCGAGAAAACCTAGGGACGAGATTGTGTTATTTTTGGTGAGCGGAACAACAAAGAGCGAAATGGCGAAACTCCTTTAAGAATGGGGAAATATTTTGAAGGAATAATAAAGCAATTACTGAATGAGGCTTTCGTAGGATATGAAGAATTCTGCAGATCTCGGAGGGTGTTATCCACCTCGGCCTTCGGCCTCTGTGGATAACACCCTCCTTGATCTGTAGAATTCTTCCTATCCTACTCAGCCTCATTCAATAATTGCCAATTATTTGCCCATTCAACGCGCTTATTGAATCGCACATGAAGGAGTTGCTTCATATCGCTAAATTCGTCTCAATTCCGGTTTGATTGACAGATTAGTTCTATCAAATTGCTCTGCGTCACCCGTCACCCGCTACCCGCCACCCGTGGAAAAGTGCTGCCGTCCCTGGGAACAGCTTGAAAGCTTTCAAAAGTCTCGATGAGTTAT
>JAHPZR010016193.1:7500-107560 GCA_019787425.1 Platygyra sinensis | reverse complement strand
TTGCCAAAGTAGTCTGCGGATCCACTCGGCTATCGCCTCGTGGATCCACAGCTACTTTGACAATGCCATGACGAAATTCATGATCAATAACATTACAGACGCATAAAAAACTGACATCAATTTGTTAAGTAGAATATTGCTTAACGTCACTGCCGTTTCAGGAAAATCGTACCCAGGAATGCCTGGATTGAAAAGGGAGCGAGGATCCTGAAAAGGAGGTAACTAATCTCCTTCCCAGCGGTCTCTCTCATTCTGTCTCTGGTCGGCTGGAGACTGAAGAAAAAAGACAAATTGGATTGTTAATAAATACCATTCGCCCTTGTCGGATACGAGAGGGTAAATTTCAATCGACTGGATGGTGGGGACACTTCAGCGTGATGTAAACGAAGATCTAAATGAAGAGAGAGATCTTTTGAAAAGGCGGCAAATTTGTGGCGCGGTGTTCACTGTTTTGAATCATGGATAGTATCTATGGTTGAATTAAAAGTGTGGAGAGCAAGCGACGTAACAACAACAACAACAAAATTTTATTAAAAATTAGAAATATAAGTAATTACATTAGTTTCCCCACGCAAATAGCTTATAAACTAATCGAGGCGGGGAAAGACATTTTACAAATACAAGGTTTGTCTGTAGATGGACTAAATACCAGAGAAGACACTACTATACAATAAATAGAATGAACTAACATAAAACAAGCGTATATGTAAGACTGGTACCGAGTATCGTAGTAACACGCCGAGATCTCTTCCAAATTATTTTTCGTACAATCTCCCCAGACTCTAAAGTTCTCTGTAATCTGGAAATTTGCCACAAACGAGGAAGGAGAAGGAGATCAGAAGAAATCGCGTACCTAACACCATATGCACTATATATGTAAAGAACGAGAGACGCAACTTCTAAAAGAAACGACTTTAATACGGACGAAGGCGTCTCGAGCAACTGTACAACAGTTTAGCCTACGTAGCTTGGCGGTTTCCTCACGGCTTCGGCGCTCCTTATCGCGGCTTTCCCGCTTTCTTATCGCCCTCAAATTGCTTAAAAACCGCCAAGCTACGCAGGCTAACAACAGTTCGACTCTCTACCAACACGAAAGAGGCTTCTGCGGGGGAGAAAATCAATCACACTTGGCTTCCGCGCCTAGCTTGGTAACCACTACTACGATACTCGGTACCAGTCTTACATATACGCTAAATGAAGTGCACAGGAGCGCGGAGCGTTTTGAAACAGAAGGGTGCTCATGGTTAAGCCAAGCACATACCTCTACTCATATTTTCCAAAATGTCTTTTGCGTTGTTCGTTTGAAAAAGAAGAGGTGTCCGTGATAAACTTATGAAAATGCAGGAGGATACAAGTGCTCAATTGAACTGCCAAATTAAATGACAACACCAATATAGAAGACCCTCAAAGAGGAGGACTCTGCAGAAGATCTTACTGGGGATGGACAGAAGTGTTATGCCTCGCTAGTTGTCGCACTTGCTGAGGTCACCCTTCTTCGGAATCTTCGTTATATGGCCCTTACTTCAGTCTTTGGGGATGGTTTCGTGATTCCAGATCTTAGCAAGGAGATCATTAAACACCATGGAGGCTGTGGTGACATCTGCACTGAGTAATTCTGCTTGTAGTGAATCGATTCCTGGCGCTTTACCGCTCTTCATTGCCTTAATTGCGGTCTCTACCTCAGCCTGGGAGGGTGGGCTGATGTTAATGTCTATATCATCCGAAGGGTCTGGGTCTGCAGGCTAGTTAGGCTCAGGCCGGGTAAGCAATTCTTCAAAGTGCTGAACCCATCGCACAGTTTTCCCTGCTTGTCTTTAACTGGTTTGTTGCAGGTGTTATTCCGCCCACTGCTTAGAGACAATTCGAAGAATCAATCACACTTGTGTAAACTGTTTGTGAAAAGATTACGAAACAATATTTTGTCAAACCAATTTTATGCTGCGCTAGCGATAATTTCGGCGCTGAAACGTGGCAGGCGGGGCTGAGTTCCCCCACAAATTGTCGTTTTGGAAGCCTTGTTTCGTCGCCTATGAGTCTACCTGTTTACCTACGGAGATTTTATCATCAAGGCTATGGTAGTCTATTCTTTCTCTTAATTGGGTGTTGATGACCGTAAGCTTGACCATTCAAACTTGGGCCAACAACAGTCAGCTAAGGTAACCCTAGCTGCCTTGTAAATGCGTCGTTGAAAATAGGAAGAAATGTGCGAGTGCCAGGGTAACCCTCTTGCTAGTGTAACCCTAGCACTAGGGTTACCCTACCTGCTTGTAAACAGGGCCTTAGACATAGTATTTGTGCTCAATTTTATTGACGAATAGGCTCACATTGTTACAAATAAAAATTTTTCAAAAGTCATTTTTGAGTAGCAGGCGCTCCAAGGACGACTAGACGGCGAATTTCGTCGCCTAACATGTCGCAACAACAACAACAACAACAACAATCTGATGATGATGATGGTCTTTATTTCTTCACAAGATAAAAAGTACATATCTCATGTTACAATATTTGATCTTTATTATCTTTATTATTTACACCTTTTCTTACAATTCACATTACATTTTTTAAAGGAATTAGGATCTATAAAGAGGGGGAAAAAAAAGCTAAACATTACCATTTAAAGGTGACCAAGTTCTGCGTAGTCTTGGGAACGCCAAGGACGACGCTTAATTCTTCGTGTTTTCATTTGGAATGGAACGCTGTCATTGCAGGGTGGTCAAACGCGCACAACGTGTTTTACGCCCAACATTATTAGGGAGCTTAAGCAACAACGACGGTGTCCCCGGGGACGTCGCCTAATCAAACTGAAATGCATTTATATGTTACCTTCGAATTTCGCAGTTGTCTAGATCTCTTCAGTTCGCTCAAGCAAATTATGCAATGACAGCGTTCCATTCCAAATGAAAACACGAAGAATTAAGCGTCGTCCTTGGCGTTCCCAAGACTACGCAGAACTTGGTCAGAGGACGGCAAAGAAATGTACAAAGATTTATAACGCACGTGCACAGCTATTGTTCTGCTCATTAAAGGCTGGTTTTCACTAGTGCATACGCATAAACACAAGCCGACAACGCAGAAGCAGTAAGATGTTGATAATTAGCACCTTTTGTTCGAAATTTCCCTAATAAAAGGCGCTAATTATCAAGATTTTACTGCTTCTGCGTATGTCGGCTTATGCTTATGCTTATGCGCTAGTGAAAACCAGCCTTAAAGTTTTTGTTTGGTGACGTTCTCGTTGCTGTCGTCGTCGTGGTTAGCTTAAGGTGGCCGAACACAGTTTTCAAGTGTCTATGCCTAATCCACCATTACTTTTAAACTATTTATGCTTTAGCGCCCGCTTTTTGCACGAGTCATGGTTAATTACAGAAGTATTTATTCTCGCATTTTCACTAGGGTGTGTGCTGTAAAAACAAGGCTTAAATATCGAGTTTTGTTTATTTAAAAAAAATCCAGTCGTTAGATTGTTTTCATTTTTTGCACACTATGAATTGACATTAAATCCCTTCTGCCGACACTGTTCTAATAAAGTTTTGACATAAGCGATTTTCCGTAATTCGCCGTTAATCGATTTTTGTATTATTAAAAGTTTCCTAGGTCAAAATTCAGATTTTTCTTGATAGATCAGTCATGTCTTCTCTGATCTATATTTTTGCTAAATTTCTTAAAATCCTAACGACTGGATCGTTAGAAATCGGCGCGTTTCTGCTAAAGCAATCGGTCTCAATTTTTCGAGCAACTGCGCATGCGTTGTATTTAATTGGGTTCTTTCGTCGGTTCTTTCGGTAACAAACAGAAAATTGCTGGGTACTATGCATCGTTACCTTTTCTAACATATCTTTGTAATAAAAGACTAAAGCCATCAAAACACAGCGTTCAATTATAGAGAATAACACAGGTAGTGCGGGTGTTGAGTAAATAAAATGATCGCTCTATTGACGGCATGTTTGTTTTTGAAATCCTTGTGCACACGCTAAATTGCATCTGCAAAAACGCGCGCGAAAACTGTGTTCGGCCACCTTTTAAACTCCCTAAAATGATGTTGCGATATAATTTTTTAGCCTGCGAACAGGCTCCCGATCGGGTTCAGTGCAAGCTAGTCGAGCGCGGTCTAGAGCGAGCGGGACAAGCCGAGAGCGGTCTGGTGAGAAGGTGGAGCGATGAAGTTTTCGCTCGCCACAATCATTTTCAGAAAATGTATTATCTGAGATTGAGAGAACACGTAGCAAGATTATTGTGATAGTTTTCTCCAACTGGTCGTTGTAGAGAGATGAATTATGTTAGAGGTATGTTTACTACGAGTGACAAATACAGACTGGTGTTCAACTGTCACAAAAAAGTTAAACAAGAGTTACGCTGTGTACTTAAGAAAACAGAAACCTTTTTAGCCAGATTTCCCTATACAGACCACACGATATTCTCTCGACAATTGACAATTATTCCTTCATATACACCCGACCGATTGACAATTTAAAAGCAAGAATTCTCAGTATCATAACGTGATCTGAAATGGGGGAACAAACCGCCAAAACTAAGAAGGTCTAGTTTGCAGCGAGATCAGAACAATGAGGAAAGCAGAGATCCAAGTGTCTGTAGGCAACAAGGGCAACTACATCATTAACAAAACTAAATTTATTTTGATATCACCATGATAAGATTGATTGATTCCCCCTTAAAATTATTCTAAAGGTTAATTTGATTGTAACTTGTATCACTCGAAACCTTCTATACCAAAAATCAATTTGAGCTCTGACTGCAATGGGTGATAAACATTAAATTTCTCCTTTCAAGATCAATACACTGTCATGCAGTCAGGTGAGGAGAATAAAGAAAATAATCAACTGAGGGGACGTTAATGTAATCCACCACAAATTAATGAGAATCCACCACAAGTAAAAGGGTTAAATCTGAACTTCTATCATAACTGAGGAGCCTGAAGGATTTGCTTCTGTTTCTCACTGGGAAAACTAGGACTTGGAACGACAAACAAAAACAATCGGAACGAGACTAAAATTTGGGCAACAATAGGATGGGAAATGGGATTTTAACCCCTTTTTTTCCGGGCCTTCCTAGCTGGCAGAGATTATCTTGATGTTCAGCGAAAGTCTCAGGAGTAACATTGAATGAAATGTATTACTCTCAGTAAGAACGCGTGATGTTTTGAGAACCGACACGAAAAGCAGTGATCTTCTCGTAAGAAATAAAATTGGTCTCTCTACTTTTGGTCTGCAATAACTGGCATTAACTGGCTTAGGCTTAAATGGTTCTGTTACATCTAAACTGTTCATAAATAGAACTGAGTCTCAAATGTTTTGAATGACGTAAACGTAAGGGCAAGAACTCACAATTCATAAGGAAAAAAATCACTTAAGACAGCATATCAGTGTTTTTGAATCGAAAAAAAAAAAAGAAATTTCAGACATTTTTCAAAATGATATAACTCGAGAACAAAGTCTACCGTTTTTTTTCGTCCAAGGGGTTTTCTCTTTATCCGGGTGGGCGCTAGCCACGTGATTCATGAATTCTGATTGGTTGTCTTTGAACGTAGCACCACAATCTTCACACACGAACATCTTGGCACGCCTCTCACGGAATCCAAACTTATGGACCACGCCGTGAACACGTGTCTGGTGTGCCTCCAATGAACAGCGCTGAGTGAAAGACTTGTCACACTGTTCGCACTTGAATGGCTTTATGCCAGTGTGTGTTCTTACATGACGTTTTAAGTCAAATGTATCGTTGAAGCCCTTGTCACAGAAAGAGCAAGTGTAACGCTTGTAGAACGAATGAGTTTTAAGATGACGGTTGAGCAGCCGTCGAAGTGGGAAGGTGCTGTTGCAGATTTCACATCTGTGGTTATGGGTGGTGTTTGGAGATATTTTGCTTGCTTCGTCGCGACACTTGTTTGCCAGCATGCTAATCTGAGGTCGAACACCGAAACCTCCATTGGCCGGCACCCAAAATGGCGGGCTTGAGGCTGTTGCGGTCAGTTCAGGGCAAACGTTAACATGAGGTGTTTTAGTTTCTTTGCTTAGCAGCCAAAGAGTTGAATGGTCAGAAAATACCTTTCCATTTGGTTTTTCAACAGCGCGACGCTTTGCATCTTTACGCAGCAGTAAAGTTTCAAATTGATCTTTTTTCACATCCGTTACCGCTATGTTCCTGTTTATACTGTCTGGAGATGCAGGCGATACAGGAGAGCTGTCACATTCTCCTTTATCCACAGGGCTAAAAGGTTCAGAAATGCGACCATTCTGATAATCATTCGAGTTTCTCGTTGTCTTGATAATACTGTGATCTGGAGAAATACTTCTTGATATCTCATTACTATTCAGTTCCTGTTCTACTGATTTCATTTGATAGCCTCGCTTGGAATCTTTTCCATCACTGATAGTATTTACAGCACTGTAGTTTTCTCTGGTGGGTCTCGGACTGACTGGGTCATCTTGTAACCAAACCTTATGCCTTTCAGAAGAGAATTTGGACTCTGTCGTTTTCTTGTCTACTTTATTTGGGCTTAATATCGCCGTCTTTTCTCTGGTGTCATACAACAGACCATTTCGCTCCCTGTCTACCTGAGACTTCCAGGCGTCTTTTTCAAGGGAACCATTGAAAACTCCGGCCTCTTCCTTGTTTGCTGTTGTCTTCAAGTTAGCAGGAAACCACACGGTGCTTGGTGCACTTCTCCTTCGCTCTCTTGCTGGGTACGTATTATGATAATTAAATATGTTCAAATGAGGCACAGAAACACGCCTGTCATAATGATAGCGCTGTCTGGTAGCGGTGAGGTCCAGCTCAGATTCCATTCGATCTTTGATCTGTTCACTCTGTGCTGCACTTGATTCGTCTTGTTTCAAACTTTTCTTAACAATTCCTGTGTCATTTTCTAGACTGTTGTTTTCCTCCTGTGATCTCTGAAGCTTCATCTCTCGGTGACTGAAACAAAGTTCTTTGCTGTCCTGATCGGGTTCGATCGAATTGCTGACACTTTCTGGGCTTTCACTGCGGGCTCTTTGTCGTTTCCCACGCTTGCTCTCTGGGAAATCCAAGTTTCCAAGAGGACGAACACCTTTAGCGGACAACATCTCCATTTCTTCGTCCATCCGCTTTCTTTTCAGTGATTCAAAAACGTCCCCAAAAGAGCGGTGATCAAACGAGCAATTCTCACTGCGCTCTCCATTTATCCTTCTATCAGGAAACGTAAATTTTGGCAGAGTATGAAACCCATTTGATGTTGGTAACCAGACTGACGAAGTTGTGTCTAGATAAGGTGGCGGTACACTCTTACCATTGCTGACTGTTCCTCGAGTTTCTACATCATCTGGTGTTTTCCGACCAGGATTTACCTTTAACACACTCTCTCTTCTTGGTAATGAACGACCGTCCTCTAAGGTCTGAGAGGATTCCAACTTTGAAATGGGCACGCAATGTTCGGGGAAATAATTACCTTGTGTTAAAAAGGGTGGAAAGAAAAACATCCCATGGGGCACGAATGGCCAATTTTCCATTAGCCTTTCTCCTGTAATATTGTTTCGCGAAAATGAATCGAAGATTTGTTCCCTTGGTATGCCTCTTCCATGTGAAATACGCGTACTTTCAACACGATGGTTGTATAAACGTCGCAATGTGTCCTCGTAGTGTTTGACGTTCAACATATCATCTCTTGACAAAGAAGAGCAATGCTGAGAGAAGTCACCGATATCTGAAGATAAAATGCAAAAATAATAATATTAATCAGTGTTGAAGAAGGACGCAGCAGGGAAAATCGTTGAAAAAACAGATGAAAAGGTGAAACCATGATATATGTTATAAGTGTGTGCATGTGGATCCACACAGGCTTAAAAAATTTTTAAAGAGCTATAACATACATTTGTTGTTCAAGTTTGACTACCACATTTCCCAGTTCCACATGTAGGAATGACACATGCTCCAAGAAACAAACCAAAACGAACGAGCTATGAGAATAAAAGCCTCGTACGTCTTCATCGAATCGTTAGCAAGATTAATTTATCAGGTATTTGAACTTCTCTTGTTTTTGCTACTATTGACTGATACATCTAATAACTTGTTATTCGGAAATGAGAGCGACGCGGCGCTTCTTTAAGTAACGGAACAGATAAGTAACAAAAACAACACAATGAATCACAAATAGGAAAATTCTTTCACGAGAAAATCCCAGTCAACTTTTCGTTTGACTTCCAGAATGAATTATTAACGAAACTGTCAGAAAAACCCGTTATGCTATTGGTAAAAGCAGACGTGCTATTAGAAAAGAAATTCAATGCTGTCAAATTAAGGGTAAAATGTAAATTTTGCTCCATTTGTCGTCTTCGAATGGTGTCCAAAACGCTGACAAAACAGCTTCACTTAAGCGGATTATGCCGTGAAAAATGCAGTGTTTTGACGACGTTCAAGAGGGCAGTGCAACACACACCAAGGTGTAAACCCTCTTTACACGTTGCACTTTCGAAAATGTTAAACCTGAAACGAAACGGTCTGTGATATGGATATGCATAAGAAACGGAAATTAGCAAACACTGTTTAGTTTAACGAGAGTGCTGTGTGCTTTTGCTAACCAAACAAAATAATGTTGTCGCTGGAACCAGCTGTAGATATCTAGCAAGCTTTTCGTGTCCATGTAACAAATTCGTGACATCTTAAGTAAAGTTTTCCTGTAGACTTGCCCCTCCTGACCCCAAACTAACTAAATCTTGTATGTCAGAGATAACCCCTTACAAAACAAGGCTTTACCCAGAGGATTAAATCTCCCGCCCGTCGCGTCGTCTTTGTTTCAGAAAACACGCGAATGTTTCGCGGTTGGCTAATTAAGCTCAAAATTTCAGCCGCGGGAGAACTTGTAGCGCCTTAAAAAATGCCAGCAAAAAAGGGTAACACTCAGATTGGAGCGAAGTTTATTGATTTGAAATTGCCGATAGATTTAAACACTTTAGGCAATTGTTTTTAATTGCAGTTCAAAATTTCATCGTCTTTGAAATGATAATTTCATTGGCAAGGGCAAGTTTCCGGTTCGCGTCTTAACAGAGAAAACGAAATTGCACAATTTAGTGTAAATTAAAGTTTTCGAGTGAAACAAAAAGGGGACAGGCTTTCGTTTGGTTTTTTACGTTTTGAAGTCTTCGGTGGACGCGTGCTACATCCGTGAACAAACAAAGCGACCTTTCAGATGTCAATAGCAGTTTCCATTAGCTTCTTTATGTAACCATCTTTATTTCGCATTTGAATATGAAAGCCCATTGAAAACAACTATTAAGTTTCGTTTGTCAATTAACTCGAAGAAAGGATTTCCAATTTTCACTTTTGTCTCGATCATTTACAAAGCTTTGCAATCCTTCGAGCCCATCGAGTCAAAACAACAGTTGATCGCCATGGCCTTCATATTTCCTTTGGACGAATTTGCGTGTATCTTAAAATGCATCCAAATGAAAAAATTCCGTGACGATCAGTTGTTATTGCGCCGACCACCATAAAATGAATCGTAAGCCCCTGCGGCGGCTGTTCAGTTGTGTTCTTTGGCAAGCGCTCGCCTTTTGTTTTATTCACAGAACACAAAAAGAGACCGTGTTAGCATAACCTGTTAAACGCTAGTACCGCTTCAATGGTGATTGGATTCCGCGCTACACTTAAAATAAATGTGATCAGCGCAAGATTTTCGTGACTCTGGAGTGCCTAGAGCGATTAAAAGCGATTGAAAGAGGCTTGAATGTTTGTGAAGTAAAATCGCTTGGTATTGATTAATACTAGACAAAGGGGAAGAAAAAACATGTCGCCATTGTTCAAGATGAATTCTACGTGACCTCCATGCCCTCGAGGAAAATAAGGCCTCAGCATGAATATTTTTCTCAAAACATCTCGTTGAGTAAAAAAGATCGCGAAACAAAATGTTTTGACGATTAAATAATCGTTCAGCAAATACTCCCCGCATTGAGGACAAGAAATAGGTCACACTAAACCTATTTATAACGGTGCAAGAATTGCAAGGAAGGAACAATCGATTTCTCAATACATAGTACAGTACGAAATTCTCATCTCTCGACATCAAAACTTACACAACGCAAAAATATTATTTTTACTCACCGATGGCACCGGTGCTGCTTTCTCCTTCGCCAAGATCGAATCGTCGCTTCGCCTTTTTCACTAGGAAGGCTTTTGGCATCGTGATTTCGGCAAAAATCAGCTCAAAATCGAGAAGATGAAAGAACGAACGGTTCGAACCCTTAAAAGTTTACCCACACCAAATTTGGACTGACTGATGAAATTTCAGCTCGTAACAGCGGTGCAGTTTCTACAACACGTGCTGGTGTGATCGGTGCTGCGAACCATGAGATACCGTTAGAGGTGCGAAGTAAATTTATAGCTTATTCGCTTATAGCGTTCATTCGGTCATGTGATACCGGATTACAACCAATTACCCCGATATCATGGTATCCGATGATTACGTCTTTGTGCACTCTCGAGGCGAACAATAGCACAAGAAGTCAACAAACACAATACACAATACAAGTCTCTTTGAGGGTCTTCTATATTGGTGTTGTCATTTAATTTGGCAGTTCAATTGAGCACTTGTTAGGCGCCGTAAATAGCAGTTTTATTTCGGGCAAAGTGGCTTTGGGCAGCGAAGCGCAAAAAAGATTCGCGCCATCGTGAATTGAACGAGTTTCAATCGAGAAGCACTTAATAAATTGACTTCAATAGACCTCTAACGTGTTTTGTTCGAAAGGACAGTACATTATCACCACTTAAAAGTTAACCGGACATTTGATTTTATTTCGCTCGCCATGACATAAGGTAGAGGAGGAAAAATGTCTTTTTTCCCCTCGCAGAACAAATTTTGTTTTTCTATGTGTTAATAAAGTGACGACTTTCCGCAATGTGAATTGCGTCAATTCGCCCACTCATTCAGCCAAGCGAAACTTATCCACCACTAAAAATAGTACCCGCCTGTATATTTAGTCAGCTCATGAATAAAACACAATTCAAACTGACGTGAAACGCGTCAAAGACGGCAGCATTCGACATAGACGTCGTATTCAAGCGAGCGGTTCGTTAGCAAAGTCGCAATGATCTGTTTTCGAAGCAGACCAAAAATAATTCTAGAATACACTTTCGGCTAAAACAGAAAGTTTGTATCGAGTTTTTAATATTGATTACGTGCGAGGTGAAGTTCATTAGTCAAAGCGGAATTTTTAGCAAGTGTCACAACTACAGTGAACCGCAAAATTGGAGACCAGCAGCGAAGACGAACTGAAACCACCAAAGAATCAACAGTTGAGCTGAAATGAATTTGAGAAATAAAAATTTAAACGCATCCATTGAAACGTTTTGATCAATAAATATCAAGAGCGGTTTTTTTTTTAATAAAAATCATCCATTTTCAATTAAATTCAACCCAGCATCAGGCGTTTTCTTCTTTCGCGGTAAAAATTTATTGTCTTGTTATGATCATAAATCAATAAATTTATTTCAGTGTTATGATCGCAAAGCATGTTTAACAAGCCAAAGTGATATATACAATTAAGTAAAGTGTAAAAAACGTGTCAGGCCGTTTCAGATCAGTAAACCATCCTCACTGTAAACGGTATCCACTAATTTACTCAGGGCATGAATTGACATGAATACTTTGCTAAAACATTTAAATTTGGCAGACATTTCCCGCAGTTATTAGAAACTGCAAAGGAAAACCAGGCAGCTCAAGGAATATTTAATAATGAAGTAATTCAAATCTCCTTGTAAATACAATGTGACTGTCATGTAGTTTACTGCTAAAATAGGCGAGTTTGAATGACCCAGGGCAACAGTTATCGGAAGCAGTGCCGCCGGACTGAAGGAAGCGGAATTTTTCCTAATATCCTTTTCTTTTATTATGGTATTTGATTCTATACGTTTTCTGCCGGAAAGCAAGACCGTGACACTTTATAACCCAATTTCAATATTTTCAAGCCATGCCAGCCTTTTTTTTTAGAACAAAATCGTTCAACTGAAGCATTCCACATGATTTTACGGTATAGTTTCTTGGTCAAAGATACAGGTACAAATGATCCTGCGAGTCTACGACTTGTCTAGAAAACAGCGAACGAATCCCAGGTCTTCACGTGGTAGAAAATGTCTGCCAGGGGATAAATTAGGCTGACAGCATGATTGATAATGACTGTTGAAAATTCAGTTTAGTTTTAATCAATCCGTGTTGTGTTGTGCTCTTGGGCAAGATAGTTTATTTTCACAGTGTCTCTCTCCACCCAGGTGTATAAAGGGGTACCGGCCAATTTAATGTTGGGGGTAACCCTGCGATGGACTTGCATCCCATCTTGGGTGATTAAAAATTCTTCTAGTCTCTTCATGCTACGGAAACCGGGATAGGCTCTGGTTCGGCTCGTTTGCAGACTTAATCTACTACAAGGTGTTTAAGGCTTGTTAGCTTTAAATTTTCATCGTGTATAAATAAAGGTTGTATGTAAGTATATATATGATTTTCACTATTTGTAAATCCAAAGTCAAGAAATTCGTATTCGTGATTACAAAACTTTCAGCGACTTTTACAGTCAAAAATGACTCCTATTAAAAAAAAGTTAAATTAACTGTCTTAGCGAGCAAGTGCATGCAGTGGACGTTTCGAGTGTTAGCCCTAAACACAACTACACAGTGCAAAGTACTCTGCTCTGACAAGAGCTACAAACGATCGAAACGTCAACTCACTAAATTGCAACGGTGGCTACCTTCAAGTTGATAAATAATAATAATAATAATAATAATAATAATAATAATAATAATAATAATAATAATAATAATAATAATCGTTATCATCATCATCGCCACCATCATCATCATCATCATAAATAATAATAATAATACATGTAATAACAATAATAATAATAATAATAATATTAATAAGAATCATCATCATCATGACAATAATAATCATAATAATAATAATCATAATATTATAACAATAATAGTAAAAGTAGTCTTACTAGCGTAGTTAAGTCCCTCGGAGGCCACATGGTGGCGCTGTGCATCTTATACGTAACGCTATGAATCCCCACGTTTTACACTGTATACAATAATTTTAGATAAATAACGCGTCAAATTGCTTTAACCATGGGATAACCCTGCACTAGTACAGGACATCTACCTAAAAAAAATACAAAATCTAAGAATAATTTAAAATTAGTCTATCTGCAAGTTTCATAAAATAATTATCTCGCCGACGCAGCCCAACAGCGGTTATTTTAGAAACTAATACTTTAGTTGATCTAAAAAAGAGGTTTGATATGATCTATCAATATATCCTGGACAGAAATACTAAATAAAAAATGGTGTGTTGTCGTTTTAAGCCGGGTATGAGTAAACCGACTCTCATCCATGCAGAAATAGGTTCTTTTCGTAGGAAGTATAGGATGTTAACGTCACCGCTCAGGTGGCAACTGTTGATATTAGTGTTACAAAAAATGCTATTGCAAAAACATAACAACAATGATCTTAACTTGTAATGGCATGAAATGTCTGACAGAGTCACGTCGTTTTGCAGTTTTGCAGGTTCATTTTTTCGGAGAAAAATTATATTTAATCCCGGTTTTATCTTTTTCCGGATAGAAAGCGAAGCACACCAAAAAATTAAAAAAAAAAACACCAGCAATCATTAAGTTGTGTTGGTATTTCCATTGAAGGAAGCAACGGAAAAAAAGATTTTTTGGGAAGTCATCTTTTGCATTTTTCCTTTTTTAGTTATGAAACTTTCCGAGTCAATTATAATTCCATCACAATTTTATGATACATGTGCGAGTATCTTTGTTGGTTTTTAAATAGCCGCAAGCCGAACATAAATAATCTGATATTTATTCCTGTGCTGTAAATTGTTTTAAAAGAGTTTTCAAGTGTTTTGGCAGTGGGCCTGTATACAGACACATATATACGTGCTAGGACGTTCTCACGTCATATTCCCCGTGTTATGTAATTTTAAACCTCGATCACGGGTTATGGCACGCAAACGTGACGAGTTAAGTAGAGGTATACGTAAATGCAGAGAAGAAACTGGAAAAGTGACTTTGTTCTTTGCCAGACGCTAGCAAATTTAGGGCATATGTTGAGTTCCTGTTTTTGTCCTTGACAAACTGTCATAAACAAAGAATCATTGCGTGCAAGGAGGAAAAACGTTTCCTTTTACGATAAACAAAGAATTATTGCGCACAAGGAAGAAATTACAAAACAAACCGGTTTTTGCTGATTACGATGTTTGTTTGTCTTGAAAGCGGTTTTAACTCTTACTGCAACTTTTTTATAAATAAAGTTTGGATAAAACAAAACGAATCAGAAAGCCAGTTCACCAAGGAAGTTCAGAGGTTACCATTTGCAGGTGATGCTGTGGTCAGTGTGTGAATGTTCAGTAGACCAATTTCGATATATTAAAATTCACCCTGACACAATAAACCTATGCACGAAATGTGCTGCACACAATGGTTCTATCTATTAAAAGGAGTTGGGATAAAACCGGCGCGTCTAGTGCTTAACCGTGCCGGCCTCAAGAGTCCTTATGGGCTCGATGAGGATGATTCAGTGAGTGAGTAAGTGCTTGACCGTGGCGTTCAAATGAACTGAACTATTGAGCAATACCTTCATGTGGTACTGTTTACTTTGGCTCGCAAGGTCGTTGAAACAGTTACATTTGTGGAGGAAACCCTGAGGTGTGAATTCAAATAAAAGCTATTTAGCAACACTTTCATGTTATGCTGTTTCTCTTGCCTTTGAAAGTGGTTATAACTTTATGTCGGTGAATGTTATACGCTTCTCAAGGTAGTTCTAACTTTCAATATTTTCCGTGGATGAACCCCCACTGTGTGATTATTCAAATGAAAACTAATATTTAGCATTAATTCATCATGATCCTGTTTGCTATATGGCATTCAAATAAGAAGTTATCGGAGAATAAACTTGAAATCAGTAAGTATTTGCTTGGGACCATATTTTGAGATCCCTTTGCAACTCTACACAAGATCCTCAAATCTTGCTCTGATCTCCACATATCATTTTCTCTCCGTTTCCCAATTTTACAGGAGCAACGTCAGGATTTGCACATCTTGCAAAGTTTATCTATTTGTGTAATCCGCCTTAATCTTTTTCATCCTTAACCATCCTTGCTCCTTTACGGTTTATTGATATGTCTTGGGTGTTTTTCTATTTTAGAAAACTATCATTTTCAGGTTAAAGTTTGAACACGGCCAAAATAACTTATTTTGGCCGTGTTCAAACTTTAACCTGAAAATGACTGAGTCAAACATAACGTGACTTAACTACTCAGTTAACACGAGCGGTGTCCATCTCCATTATGTTTTGCTATTCGCTTCATAGCATATGAGTATTTTCACGGGCAATATAAGGTTCTTCAGCAAACTGACGTCAATATCAAACAAACATATACCGGATGAGGAAATGAGGCTTTACTTTGTTATTACGTTGTTATTTGTGATGTCCTGTTCTCTCTTGACAACTCAGTTCTATTTTGGAGTCAGCAAGGCTTCACAAAATTAAGATCAAAGTCGTAAGGTTGGTTTGGTCCACTCGTGTGCTGCAGCCCTGATACTATCACTAAAAAAAGTGTTTAGAACGAACAAAATGACATAATTTGTTCTTCCCGGTTGATGCGTGACGCTTAAATGGATATAAAAATTCAAAAGAAAATCCAAATTGTGAAATGACGAAGGAGAAAAAATGTCAGTGTCATCTTGCGAAAAATCAGAAATTATGCCTGACTGTGATTTTTCACAAGATGACACTTGAACATTTGTTTTTTTATGAAACCGGAGAGGTCCAGTAAAAAAAAAATGAATTATTAAATAACAAATAAATAACAAGCTGTCTCCATGAAAACTACTTGCATCTTATATAACTGCATGGCCCTTTTTATGTCCTTGCTTACAAACGCAAGAGATTATATTTAAAAGTGTCTAAATTTGTACGTGAATTTTGCATTCACTGGTCACTTTTAGCACACCACGAAAGTAACCATAGAAACACTCAATTTTAGGTTAAAAATAAATTCAAATCTCTACAAATGCGGAAACAATTTTATTTTTTACTTTTAAGAGGCACAAAGTACTCAAAGATAACGTGGGAGTGAAATGACTTAAATATTGGCGTCATACAACGTCACGAATCGTCACAGGATGACGTCAGATCACGTGTAATGGGACAAAGTGTCGACAGACTCGAGCGGTACTTGTGTTCAGTCTGTTCGCTCCAGCGACTTGACGAACTTAGTTTAAATCTCATATCAGCACCATGACTACAAGGCTAATATGATATTAGGCGTGCGTCGAATTACTTTGAACTCAACTAACTGACGTACAGTCGGAAAATAATTAGTGCGAAAGAGTGAATCTTGCTGGTAGACGGGCAGTTATAAAGTCACGTGGAGAAACAGAGCAATTGTTGCCAGAAGGCAAGCAATCAGGAGGAACTAATACCACGGAGAGCGAGGGGAACACTTTTCTTTTTACAAAACAGAAACGAACTCAAAAGGAACGACGTTTTCAATAAGTTCAACCTCATTCTTCCAGCGAGGGGGACACAATCACCATGGAAACAAGGTTGATACAAGAGAATTGAAAACACAACTTGGATACATTTGCATTTTGCAACTTCTTAAGCAACGGCCAACATAAACTGCTATAATAAGCCACCTCAAGCATTAAAGCAGAATTAAGTATGAACACAAAACTTTTCGAGAGGTTTCACATGAGCTCCAATGCAAGCAGTGCCTCAGTTGAATCCGATCGATAGGTGTTCACAGTCCAACTCCGCTGTCATTGATAGATTAACGTCTATCTTACCATCATTTCTTTCCCACTCGAATGTACTGAGTTGTCATTAGATCTCGCTGTTTGAGGCTTATTACAATTTCGAAATGGGAAATTACAGATAGGCGAGGCGTATAACTCTCTGTTCAAAGAAAGTTACTTAAAACTTGTCTTGCAGTTGCCTGCTCGGAAGCCGCTGATGCTTCGTCAAAAAAATTGAAACGTTCAGATGTTGTTTGTAGTGTTCAATGTGCTTGCTACACCAACCTAGATAAGACTGAAACAATTATATGAACTAAACAAAATAATCTAAAACTGAATCCCAACTGGCGGGAGGCAGACCAGTTGGGTATTTACAAGCATCACTAAGGAGTTGAACTATGGTCTACCAAGAAACAACCCCAGCTAAGAGGTCAGAACGGGACTTGAATCGCGCGCTAGAACCATCCGGCTCACGCTGCCTCTTTCGTTCTTTGAGTCAAGATAAATTTGGGGGAAGGACGGTCATTCCAAAAAAAAAAAAGAAAATACCCTAGGGATTATAACTGGAAGTTTTTTTATTCCCTTGTTGCAAATTGACATGCGTGGCTCCGTCAATGACCTGACTTACAAGAGAGATTTGAAATTCACGAGTGCTTCTGTCAAAAAGGATAATTAAGCTCGACAGTTTGCGCAGAAAAAAATTAAAAGAATCCTATAAAGCAATCAAAGCAAAAATGTAGCTCTACCAGAACCAGTTATGTTCAGTCAAACCAAGACCCCGGCAAATGTGCTTTTCTCACGCGCGCTTTCCACGCGCGAAGACGCGTGAGTGTTGTGTTAACAGGAAGTCACTGAGAACGAAACTTTAGATTAATTTGCCTGGTACCAGCTTTGGGACATCCTCTAGAATACCCGCGCTGTTAAATTACGCGAAAGAAAAGGAGAAATCAATGTACACACAACACGTATGGAATGATACTGAAAAAAAAAGGGTTTACTTCAGCGTGGCTTGATCACTGATCCGCGGGTACGACCCGAATTACTCAGTTTAGTTGCACTTTGATACTTAGCAACTGTTTAAACACAGTTGACGAATATTTCCGTAGAGCAATTTTATATTATAGAGTCAGCTGTTGAGGCAGAAAAATATTGCAAAAAAGAGAAAAGACACCTTGTATCATCTTGCCAAATAAGATAAAGAAACAAAATAGACAAAAAAGAAAACCGTCAAATTAATTTTCATTTGCAAAAAAAACTCTGATTTGTTTGTACAACGTGCTGGCAGGTGAAACAAAACTCCCCTCGTTTTAACCTATAAGAGTTAACTATCATTATTGATACTTATATCCGGTCCCAAGTTCGTAATACGTATTACTTATCCGGGGGGGGGGAAGTTGCTTCAAGACTAGTTTATCAGGTACTGGCTAAAGTTTCGAGCATTAGCCCCTGGCTTGTCCCCAGTCCCCCGCGCGATGTTAAAAGAGTATTATACAGTGGCACCCTGCTATAAGGAAGTGTCACGGTGCCGAAAAAATGTTCGTTATAGCGGGGTCTTCGTTTCAGTGGCATCCCGCTATAACGAAGTGTCACGGTACCGAAAAAGATGTTCGTTATAGCGGGGTCTTCGTTACAGTGGCACCCCGCTATAACGAAGTGTCACGGTACTGAAAAAATAATGTTCGTTATGTTCATTATAACGAAATCATCTGGTTAACAACAAAAATATTCGTTACAGCGGGATAACCAAGCTGGACCAAGCTGAACAGTGGGATATTCACACCACGCAAAACAGTCTACAGACTTGCGCGTGAACAGCTACATTTAAATAAAGCAAAGCTTTGAAGGTCAAAGTTTCCCTATCTTGATCAATAGGAGTCGTGTTTGGCTTATCAACCATTTGTATCATGTCGTTTTTACTGACTGCGAGCGACAGGACAAAATATTCGTTATAGCAGGGTAAACTGTGCGTTGGGACGGTAAAAATCAATTCGTTATAGCGGGGTTTGTTTCCGCATATTTTACTGTAATTCTGCCGGGCTTTCAAATGTTGTTCGTTGTAACGAGGTCTTCGTTATAGCGCGGTGCCACTGTAATTAACTAGTGAGGAGGAGTGCAGAGAATCATGGGAAGAAGAGGAAACGCAGGGAAATTTCTTTTCCTATTTTTCTCTTTCCATCACCTTGCATAAGGCTGGCGCGCCTGCAATTTGAATTGACCAATCAGGATTCAGAAGATGGGAAAACGTTAACTGTTCTGACGTCAATGTAAGTTAACAGAAAAGGCACTGAAATCAGGAAACTGGAGATGGCATTAAATATTCACGAAAGGACTTTCAATTCTCAAAACCATATCGGATTGTAAAAGGTGAGAACTATGAAACATTTTGCGCCTCCAAGCAATTTGGCGCCAAAAATTGGTCGCCGGCGTCCGGCATGGCAACTCGCTCGTAGTTCCGCGAGTGTCGCCAGGTAGAGTAATAGATGTGTTACCGGTATTTTGAACAAAAAATGCTGTAAAACGTCAAACCCGGAATTCTCAAGTTAACTATTAAAGAGGCCAAAACAACTTAAGGTCATTCCCCAGTATTGCATTGCGCATCCCTACTGCGCATAATTTCACGCGTCATAAGCGCGCGCGCATTAAAAAATGGCGGCTTTTTCTTTGCGGCTGAACCTCGCCTTGGAGGTAAATCGCCGTTTTCTCGAAAATGAGTAAGGTGACCTACCATTTTTTCTGTTGTTTTGAATTGAGTAATAAATTTCTCTATGTAAAATAAATATGGGCCAATTCTCAGTGTTGAACAAGAAACAATCGTCGAAAACGTGAATTTAGCAAGCAATCGTGACTATAATCATGGTGTTATTATAAGGATTTATATGGAATAAACAAGGTGCTGTTGCTCCTAAACAAACGTGGGGACCCCTCATTTTTATTTCAAAATTTAAGTTCCTATAATATAAATGATCAATAAGCAAAGTTTGACAAAAATCTCAGTGCAGGTTCTATTTCAGTGGAATATGACCTTAAGCATTGCCTTGATTTTTATCTTCGTATAAAAAGGCAGTTATCGTGTCGTTTCAGTACGACAGCTAGGTTATGACTGCAGCTCGTACTGCGGGCTCAACTGTCGTATGCAAAGCACTGCCCGCGCTCACCACTCACTACCACCTCTCGCTCGTGCTTCTTGCTCACTCCCAGTCTCCCAATCGCTCTTGCATAGTGCGCTATGAAAAAAACGAAAATTTATGAAGGGGGCAAAGCAAGCCCGGCCAAGTTGTGCATTTTTCTGGCAGTCTCAAGCTTTAACTCCCACCCTTGAAATAACTTTCATTCCAAGCTGAAGTTACATTTTGAGATTGGCCAAGACTCCATGACAAAAGAAGTAGATGCTTATTGCGGAAGTTGTGCATAGGGAGCGAGGGAGGACCCTGTATAACGCCCGTTGACAATAATGCTGAACGAAAAACTTGCAAAACACCTCTAAAAATACAGAAAAAAAAACATTTCTTTAGGATGTGGTGGGGTGGAGGTTGGAGACTCAAGTTAATGTTCGCAGCTAGAGGTACCTATATTCCTCAGCGATGAAACGGAATGACCGTGACAGGACATGGAGCACATCTCAAAAAAATACTAAATATATTTGTCAACAACTCCTTTCCGTAGACAACGGACCAGCTGTCCACAGATGGATAACGCTACCTACAGGAAATATTCCTATCCAGTAGATTCGTATTCAAAACAACGTCAGTACTATGTTATCTACTGGATTCCGTTGTGTGTTCTTGGGAAAGACACTTAATTCACAGTTTCTCTCTCCACCCACGTGTGTAAATCAGTGCTGGGGGGGGGGGGGGGGGGTGTAGGTAACCCCGGAATGAAGTAGCGTCTCATCTAGGGAGGAGTACAAATACTCTTTAGTTGTTTAATGCTACTGAAACCGGGATAAGTTCAGTTCCAGCTGAATAGAAAGTTTGGCCTGAGCGGACTTTACTTGTTTAAAGGATGCACAACGCTATCGAGCGGATAAATTACTCTTAGGTGGATAAGTGTTCCCAAACAAAACAAACTACGTTACCAACTGCCGGATAGGGATTTATCCAGTGAAGAGCGTTATCCTACCTTAGAACAACTGGACCCTGGTTGATAAGCTCTATATTTTCGGACTGCCGGGTCGGGCTGATATACTATTTTATATCATAAGATTCCATGCTAAACGAAACGAAACTAAACAACAACAACAACGCAAACTGATAATTTTGTTTATTATTTACTGCTTGCAATGCATCTGATGAAAACAACGACACAAGTTTTTCTTTATAGAATGTGAACTGTTTAGCTGTCTAACTAAAGGAAAAATTTTGCTTGGTTGCGTTTTTGTAAGAGAATGCTGTGAGAGTTCAAGGAATTGTGTCACCTGGTCTTCACATTGGAATAGAAATTCCCTTTAATTACCGTCCACATTTTTGTGATGTAAGTTTTGAGACTCTGGCGGTAAATTAGGACAATGTTTCCCAATAGGCCCTTTGCAGTTGGGGTCACGTGACCAAATTTCTCCTAGAAAATTTTTATATTATGGGCTATAACTTAAAGAATGCCAAAAATGGAAAGAGCGCATCGAAAATACCAAAACGGCCAACTTTGAGCCCCCTGGAATGAAAGAGTAAGTTTATACGACAGTTTGAATTTTCGGAAAATTTAGAAGTTTTGTATGGGAAATGTTGCTGGAGAAACATTTTCCATACAAATCTTCTTATTCCTTTAAAAATTCAGACTGTCATAAATTTTCATCTTTTAATGATGGGGCCTCAAATTTGGCTGTTTTGATTTTCTCGACATGCTTTTTCCATTTCTGGCATTTGTTAAGCTATAGCCCATAATTTTATGAAAAGTAGGTCACGTGACTGCTTAGCTGCAAAGGGCCCATTGATGATTCTCGTCTGGCTACACGATAACTACGCTGCGTGAATAACCTATTTTACAATACATCTTGATTTGCAAATGAAGAAAAACAACAACAACGAAACAGAAATGTGGAAGTGAAATCGTGTCTGCTGGCGGAGGATTAGGTTGACGAGTGAATTAATTTGTCCTTAGATATGAGGCGTAGTTTCTTCTACTCCTTTCATGGCAAGCTTAGATTTGAAGCACGAGTCTGTTGACATGACAACCTGGTGACACAGCCCCTTTAACCCGCCGCGTAGTATTACCATAGTACCACGCAACACGTTTATAAAATCCAGCAGGTTAGGATATACAAAGCTAGCTGTTTTCGAAGTGTCCCTTTTATTTAAATAAAGATTACACTGTATAGAAAATCACCTTCGCTCTGCATTTGACTCTAGTTCAAATCGAGTTTGATCCTAAGAGGTTGATCTTCCCGCCCTTCTGCACATGACCTCAGCTTCGTCGAGAGCATTTCGGTGATCATAATGTGTCAGCAGTTTAGAAACGAAACTGGATTAGAAGAAACATGAAACACCGCATCACAGTGTTCGTGATTCTAAGACCTGCATAAGGAATTTACTGTCAGTCAGACAGACAGACAACCTTTAATTAAAGGGGCATTGTCACGCTATTTGGCAACTTTAAAAAAAACTAGAAGGTGCCTTCACATCAATTGAATTCCAAAACCAATGATCTAGTTTTGTTATTGAAGACTATTTGAAGGTACTGAAACTGTTTCTTGTCGCCTGTCGCTACGGATGGCACGGATGGAAATAGATTGAAATTTGAAAAAATTGGCCAATTTTTTCAAGTTTTGATGCCACGAATTCCAAAAATCCTCAAGAAATTTATTATGGTTAGCCCTCTCTGATAAAATTCATTTGATATCTTCGTCGTAGCTTTACAGAAGCTTTTTGTTTATGATTAAAGCCTTAAAGTAACGATTTTAGCACAGAATTGACCTAAAACAGTAAAATACTCGTGACAATGCCCCTTTATAAGGACGATTAAAATGCTCATGGGCCATGCGAAAAGAGCGAGCATTATAGCCGAGACATTAGAGCATTAAGCAAATCAATTTTAGTGAGGAAGGGCAGGACACGCGAAAAACCTATTACTTTTGTCAAATTAATTTAAGGTGGCTTCTACATCTGAATCTACATTCAATTAAGTCTTTAAAAATCGTGAGACCAGTCCTTTAATCGCGACAGCAACAGCGGCCTTCCGTACAGTGTAATTCAAGTAAAACCCCTCGAAAACCAAAATCACAGCAAAGTAGCTTATGCCAAATCATTTTTTCTACAACGAAATTTTACTATTCCCAAAATTTTACAGCCTGACGTTCACAAACGCGAAATTATGAAGCTTCTTGGCTTCTGTTTCATTTCAATTTTAAAGAAATTTATTGTCAATCGATGTTCATATTGATTGAATGTTATTTTATATACATTACAATACAGGAGAACATTTTCAGTTGGTGAAATTGGAACATAATGAACGACATTACAATAACTGTGGTAAATAACATTCGCACAACGACTGCCGGAAAAGGTTTTGAATACACTAACGTAGTATGTGAATTTGAAATATCATTTAACGTCTGTAACTCGGGGTTTTATATAACGTTAATATAACATTGTGCTCATTAAATATGATAAATATTATGTTTCCGGGATTTAATATTCTTCGATAAAGTAAGAGGATTTAGTCTTGTCAATTAACGCTAAAAGACTAAACATCTATCGCGAGTGACTGATGAATGAGAATGATTCCAATTTTCTCCACTGCTAAGTGAACAACCTGAACTGAACTTGCTTGAAAATACACAGACTGGTGTATAAGATAGAAGATAAAATCGCACCGAATTTCAGAAAGCAAATTTTACGTGTTACTAAACTACGACCTTTGTGTTCTTTCCCTCAGAACGTCAAGCTATGAATGAAAAAAGCGAGCGGTGTAGTGTTAGAAACAATGCACTCTATTTTCCTAAGCAGCTTTCAGAACATGTCGCTTAAACTCATCATCACGCCGTGATAAAACCAGGGTATTCAACGTTCTGACAAGATTTTTAAAGAAATTCGAGCGGAACTTGAAAACGTGAACCTGGCGTTTTCAAGTTTTCCCATTGTGTAATCCATTTCCACCCGCACCAGTCTCAGTATCCTCATTCTTAATGGGTTCCTGTCTTTGACGAGTACCATTGCGCTAATGCAAACCATTCTTTTTGTATAATTGCTGTGATCTAGAAGGATGAAGATGTCCGTGGTGTCCTTTCTATTGTTAGAAAGCTTGATTTATGGCGCGTATCGCACAAAATATACTTTTGGCAACTAATTGGCAAAAGAATACACGCGCGAGAAACAAACAACATTTCGCGCAAGTTTCTTCCGTGTCACGCGAATCGAGATACGAAGAAAACTGACTGGAATTTCGATTGAAATCAAGAGTTTTGTTCATTTTTTACTGAACTGTCTACTCGCAGTTGAAATATATCTCTTCACAAGACGATCAAGAATCTATAGCTAAAAGATTTTTATAATCCAGTAATCTTTGTCATATCTTACTCAATTATCACCTTTTATTTTCGGAGCAAATCCTCCATTTCTTCGCGCCCTCATGATTTTCTCAGTCTCGGGATGAAACTCGTGCAGATGCTTCATAAAATCGGAATTTTCTGTAAACGTGCTGCCGCAGTCTTCGCAAACAAACATTTTCGAGCGCCTCTCTCGGAAGCCAAACTTGTGCACCACGCCGTGCACGCGTGTGAGATGCGCCTCAAGCGAACAGCGCTGCGTGAACGACTTGTCGCATCGGCTGCACTTAAATGGCTTTATTCCTGTGTGTGTCCTTATATGGCGCTTTAGATCGAAGGTGTCATTGAAGCCTTTGGTACAGTACTGGCAGTGATACCGTTTGTAAAAGGAGTGAGTCTTCATGTGGCGATTTAGCAGGCGCTGTAGCGTGAACGAACTGTTGCAAATCTCGCATTTGTATTTCGTCTCGTCGTTTTCGCCAGCCTTTCTGTTCTGGTCCTTGTTTTGGAGATTCGTAAGGCATTCTTGTTGCTGGTGAGATGATGGTAGAAATGGATGGCTGTGAATGAAGAAATGGTTTCCATTAAACGGCGGAGCGGTAGCCGACTGTGGAATGCTTGGGCAGAGCGAGGAGTCCCGATGACTATCCGAAACATGTCGAAGGTTCAGCGATACTTCACGAAGTCCATCCAAAGACGCACGAACAGGTATTGATTCGGGAATGGACGGTACCCTGTGGTCGTGGAAGTTAACAACGGCAAAACTGTTGGCAGTTATTGGAAAGTGATGTCTCTGATTCAAAGTGATGACAGAATGTTGGTCCGATGAATGAGCATGGTGTACTTTCGATAAACCGTTTCTGGGAACGGAACTGATAAGTTTAGGAGGTGGGGGCAGGTTTTGTAATTCATATCTTGAGCTGAAGCTACTCCACCAAAAGAGATCATTACAACCATTCGCCCGCTCAGTTGTCGCTTCTCGCTTTTCATCTCGTTCAGTGACGAAGGTGTCACCTTCACATTTCAACCTTGGCATGGAAATCGCCATTTCATGCTCCAAGTCCTTGCTTAATGTGCTGTCTTTGAAATCAACCCTCTCGGCTTTTTCGTCCTCGTCAACGGCTTCTAACATTTCTTCTGGCGAAGTAGGCTTTTCATCTGAGAAGGAACCACAGAAGGATTTCTTGTGAATCATTTGCCGTTTGTAAAATCAAAACAAACATTAGCAGCAGACAGGAGTTAATTACTGAAAAAGTGTTTTATCTTTTCGATTCTTTTGGAAGTTATGAATCATGAATAACAACACGATGGCAAGTTATTTAATAGCTTAGTTTTGCAAATTACGTCAAGCGTTGAGAAAATTTCTTCCTTCCAGAACACTTGCACATAAAAAAGAATTCCATTTCAATAAAAAGTCACCCACTTCACTGCACAAACAATGCGTTTAGAGAAACTTAGAAAAAAACTCACAAAATTTATCAATAAAAGGGCGTAAAAAAACCTCGAAAGAAAAACGTGCTCTTAAAAAATTCACCACAGAGGCAAGATCTTGAGTAAATAAGGTTTCAGGGTGTTGTCCACAGAGGGAATCATAAAAAATGTCAAACTGTAGCGAGCATACCCGCATTTGACAAATTGAACGTGTTTTGTCTCTACAGGTTTAATAAGCTCACAGTCTAAATTAACTATAAATATCCACGGGTAGTTTTTTCAACACCTTTGGTTTTTCAGATTTCTGGGCAATTTAGCTGTGATGTGAAATAAATAATGAACAAGGAACATCTGCAGCGTTTGTGAAAGGTTTCCAAGATTACTCAAAGGATCAATACGACACTGCTTCGCTCAGTTCAAGAAAAGTTTCTTTTCTTCAGTGTAGTTTAAATACCCGATGAAACCTGTTAAGGGGAGGAGGAACAAATATTTTCATTTAATTTCTTTCTGCAATCGAATACAAGCTATCCCACGTGTTCGTTAATAAAGAAAGACAATTCAGTCACCAGAAAAAAGGATGAAACTGTTCATCGATTCCACGTTATTATTTTACGCATTCAACCCGCATAACACTTTACACTCTTGAGAATCTTTGACACCAACGCGAAAACTAATTTCCAACTGGTTGCGGGGATAAAACACAAATTTATGAAACCAGAAATAAAACGCTGTCAGTATCGTATCGTGTTTCAGTGCCACGTTTTCGCAATATCACATTTTGCGGTTAGAAAGAAACGCTGTATCGAAGAGTACAAACCCTTGTCATTCTGTCAAAACATGAAGTAGCTAATTCCTCTCTGCGTCTCGACCTCGTTTCGTAATTTCTAATCATCTGTTATCTGTTAGAAATTGCTTTTCGAAACAACTCGTTTTATCGTAAGAGGGCAGCTTTCACATCTTTCGAACTCAAACCACAGAAAAACCGATACCCGGGTTTTACCAGGTAGCAACTAAGACTTGCTTCAACGGACTCCAAATGGAATGTTCCTTCTTTCTACACGATTTAAGGTCCCTTGGAAGGCTGTTCGGCTCGCAAGAAACCGAGGGAACAATCGGACATTCTTGACAACATTTTAAAAGAAGGGTTTTGCCTATTTGAATAAATGGCTCATATGATAAGATTTACGTCCAACTTAATTTAATCCCACATGTAACAGAAATATTCTATCAAACAATTTCAAGCATACAACGAGTGAAAACTTGCATCACAAAGTTCTTCATCCACAGTGAATTCAGTTCCCGGTCGGGACAAGAAACATTAAGCTTTTAAAACTAAAACTCGTGGCTAGCTTGTATTACATGAAAAGAAGAGATAAAAGTTAACAAAAGGCTTTCTCGGAAGCATTCACAATTCTTTAGTTGCTTGTACAGGTACGAAAAAAAATTGTACAACAGTTTCTACCGTCTGTGGAATTAGTCTAATTTAAAGAAACCCGAGAAAATGTATCGACAATGAAAGATTTGGATCCAACAGTTTCTGGTTCAAAAACGAAACGAGACAAGATTTGTGAGTAAACATGATTTCTCATTGATCTCAAAAAGCAAGAGATGTTGAATTAACTTGTGACTTACGCGGGTAAGACTGTGTTTTTATCGTTTACACAATCTGCAAAAGGGAAGCAAACAATTATAAAGAACGTGGATTTACTTTTAATGTAATTTCAACTCGCTAGGTTCCATTCTAAAAACTTTGATTTTATGCCATGTTCACGGTGACACAACAGATACGAATCTTCCATCTCTATTTGACTTTTCGTTTCAGATATAAAATTCGATACTAGTAAAAAATCTTCACACCTTTATCGAAGCTCAAAGGCAAAGGTAAAAGGAAATATATAATTACATTTGAAAGAAAAGTATACAAAATGGTCATAAAATCTTGGTTTAGGAAATCTGAAGCGTGCGTGCTACTTAAAGACAAGTTCGCGAAGTAAACAAACAGCCGGAGAAAAATATATGAATTGTCGATTTTTCTAACATCAAAGACAAAGAATTTTATTTTATAGAGTGCGCGAGTTTTGTCCACACAATAAGTCCATAAAATCATATTGTGGTCTGAGTTCTTTATCTCGCATGACAAAGTGACAACACAGGAAGGGAACTCTTCCGCTCTGGTACAGTAATTTTCTAAGCTTGCATTTCGTTGAACAAACTTGTCGCTGATGGTTCGGCTGTTTTCAGCTCGCTTTCTTTCTATTCTAGTCAATTAAAGCTGGCTTGAGTCACTCTAATTTCATTAATTTGGACACCTCGCAGAAAAAGAAATTTTATTGAATTAAAAGCCCTGCGATGTTCTCAATCACAAAGTGGTTTATTAGATGAAATCTATCACCTAGGACGAACCTTTACAAACACGGTGGTGAAAATTAAAATTCTATTAGCAAAGAGCCCCAAAGTAGCTGGGGCAAACTGACACGCTAAAATCGGCAAACGCCCGTGCGAAAGTTTCGAGAAGAACTGATCTGTTTCTACGAAACTCAAACTCTTGGTTTCGAATCTTGAGAAGCGCGTATCAGCCCTGTCTTAAATCGACTATGTCCCTATGCGGAAACCACTGGGCACGTTCTCGAGTGTTCTACTTTTCAGAAAAGCCTTTGATCGAAAGGCATTTACGTTAAGGGGTTAAGTAGCCTTTCTGTCAAGTTTGCGGCCAAAAGAGTAAGAATTAGAAGCAGAAACATCTGCCGTGTTCTCGCAACTCAAATGTCCTTGTCCGGCTGCTGGCCGGTTGATCATATTGAAGATGTCGGTGCTTTTGCGCCTAAAAATGCTCGAGTTAAGTGTTATGAGTCTTGTCTTGTACCGACTCGAACCACTGGAAAGCTGCTTAGAAAGGCGTGGAAAAAGAGAAGGCCAAACAAAAGTGCCGACCGGGTTTTTGTTTTCGATATAATGCGTCTAAACACAGCGAAATTGACAAGTAGAGAATCGGTTTACACGTCATTTGGAAAACCACGAGAAATGGACAGCATTTCAAAGATCTCGCATTTTAAGTGATGAGAATTTACATAAATTTAAATTAACCATAATTGTTACGACCGGATCGATTGATTTCTTGCCCTAAATTTTCGTCAACGATCCCAACGAGGGAGAGAGAAATTCACGCGAAAGGGAACAAGGCCAACGTGGAAAAGATTGCGAGAAAAGGAACCGGACGGAATATTTTTGTTTAACGGAAAGCCACGCGCTACGCTCTAAACGCTATACAAAATCTTTATTGTACGTCAATTGATGTATCCATTAGTCTCTTTGTGAAATGGCGTTTATCACTACACAGTGCAAAATTTGAATATGAATGAATCAATGATCTGCATTGTTGAATTCTTTTTTCCTGATTATCTTTACGACGAGACCAAAACACTTATCTGTTATTCGGGGCGATATTTAGCCAGCTAAGCGGTAGAAATCAATTCGGCGCCGAATGCGGCTGTCATTGGCTTTGTGTTTTTGCCTCAGTGTACACAATGTAATCACTGAAAGCTTTCGAATTACTTTCCGTGACTAGGCAGCGTATGTTTTTACGTGCACACAGACTACAAACATTACCGTGTAATAGGTTGTGGCACAAACAGTCCCCTATCGAATATCCGTTGCATTTAACCTCAATTCTAAGCCCGTTTGAAACCGGAATACACTGAGCGTGTCCCAATTTTCGCTTCTCCTCCTCGATCCCGGAAAAATCAAAACCTATCTCGCCAAAATGCGAATTTTCTCCCTGCGATCATAAAAAGCTCTTAAACGGAAACCAATTGCCAAAGCTGTGATTTCTGCCGATAAGCATCGGTTTACTATTTGTAGTAACATATCTCTATTGTTCTTTGAAGTTGCTTTTCTGTACACCCTGCGAGGACAACACTTCGGGCCTTTAAAAAGTCCCATCTCGAAGGCAACATAAACGACCACAGACACAGCCTGCAGGCGTAGATTCAAAAAGGCGACATTCTTAGGTGAGAGAAATAAAAAATGGATCCGTTATAGCACCGTTCGACCACCAACATCTGCGCCCGTAATTCTGTGACACTTCATAACGGTGAGCATCACACAGGAAATGTTAGAAAGAAACTGCGAACAAAATCGTTTGTCAAAGGGTCAAGTAGAACAAGGTATGAACAATATTTTAGGCTTACAGGGAAGTTCTGTTCTTCATGGTCTTACCTGGGCTGTTTTCTTCTCGCGGGGCAGAAATCGCGCCTTCCAAAACCTCGCCATCCTCAGTGCGGCGCACCGCTTTCTTGTTCTTCACCAAGAACGATTTCGGCATCTTGCCGGCGCGGGCCAACGTATGTTCAACTTCTGTAAACCACGGAAACCACTTCTTTAAAGTTTAGACAAAACTGCTCCAGATCTACCGGGTAGAAACTGACGAAGCGAGACGCTAGTCGAGAAGGAAAACCGCGCCGCTGATACTGCGCGTTCGAGAAACGGTTTGATACAAGGCCGCTTAACCGCATACGCGCTTAGCGAGTTTGGCTGGCTGTCGCAGGCCTGAGGACCGTTACCTTGTTTGCAAGCTTATTCTTTCTCCCCCAAGCGCGGGTGTGATCATCTGATATATTGTTACGCACCAAACAATGTTAATTAATTTATAATGTACAGCACCTATCAATCATCCGGCGAGCCAACGTAGAGTCAGGAACACAGTTTAACAATGGAAAAATCAAAAAACAACAAACATTAACAAAGGCTGGAATCACGTTTAATTTACGTCGAACCCCCCCAATTAAAATTTCCCTTCCGAGCATTGACTCTCGAAGAGTCACCTTCATGTCACAACCACGCCGAAACTGGACACGGTTGAGCTTAAAATTTCTCGGATATCCCACGCAAATTTTTCTCGCTTTTTTTCTAAGCCGGAGTCGCGAGTGTCGCAGAGGAGGAGCTTCGAGGCAAAAGCCAATTATTTCGGTTAGCAAACAAAGCGTAGTAGTATTTTTTCAGATAATGGAATTGTAATTCACAAACGACAGAAAACGCTGTTAAATCTTTTGTTCCTGTGAACCTAGGTGTCCATCGAATCATTATAATTACATCTGGAATGAAAAATAGCCTCGGAGTTTTTTCTTTTCAAGAGCGAAATGGAGAATTTTTCTTTCGCTGGGCAAAGACGGCGAAACAAAGGGAAGAAAAAAAGAGATGCAATTTGACTTGGAAGTCGGGTTTCGTTTACTGTTTGTCTTTCGTGTTTGTAAGGTTTAATTTTTAAAAGGGAGCATGAATGGTGTTTTTAATTCGCGTAAGGCGATTGTCCGATTCAATATGCTTTCAGGCAAGAGCAGAATGCGCCACTGAAAAGTGATTTATCTTCGTTAATTCCCTTCTGTCCACGATATCCTCCACATTCATAGTAACGGATAGTTGCTTTTAACAATGCTAACGTAACGGGTGAAGGCTATTGGGTTTATTTCTTGCCAGCCAACTTCATTAAAATGTAAGCGAGAACTAGATGGGTTTATGCAAATCGGGCGACAAGGCCTCCTGTTGCTCGTAATATGCAGCAGATAACACGATAAAACGCCAAACCACGCTCGCAAAATTCATTTCACCGGCCGCGAAGTTAATTTAATTTTACTTCAGCATATTACACGATTAAAAACTGATTAAAACTACGGTCCACGGTGAATTACACGTTTGAAGAAGATGATTGACTTTCACGCTTGATGCGAGAATAAATTACTGTGTGGTTTTTCTGCTGAGAAAAATATTCACGAAGCAGAACAACAGAGCACAATTTCATTTAACTTCACGTCAAGAAATTGACGCGCATTGACAAATTTTCTATTTTAATTTAACGATCGAAAAGAAAAATCCACAATTTCCTTTGTGACGGCCTAAAAGGAAACTAGTAATTTCATTACGACGCGCAATTTTTTCCTTACAAACCATTGCAATGTTTTGGTGAAATATTAAAAGGAGTTCTCCATTGCGAATAAAAGGAAGCAATTCAAGCTGGTAAATTCTTATTATGGAGGAGCGTGTAACTAAGCCACTAGATGAATGGAAAGCGATACGTCTTGTACCTCCCGTCGAGTCTTAAAACCACACGTCTAGAAACAAAGAACGGCTAGAAAACAATCAAAACAACAAAAATATAGCATGCTCATTTTGATTTTAACTCACGTCGGGGAATCCAGCACAATTTTGATGGCTAAATGCTTTTCTATTCTTCTCGACTTCGCGCCCTGCAGGGATTGTTATCAAATTCGCAGATCGGCTAAAAGCTTCCTAAGTGAATGTTTTTCTTCCAAGCAACCGGTCCGACCGTTTTATAACAAACAAAACCTTTGGTTTTGAACGAACACCAGCATTAATTTTAGAAACACAGAATGTTATGCGATAAAAAATTCAATAGCTTAATTTCTCGGGGCGTGGTGTAAAATTTGGAGCAAGCCAAATATTTATGTTTTTTTGAAAACACTGAGGGTTCCATCTCACTCGCAACTGGCTTTATTGACGACAAATTATTTTGTCTCCGCGATCTCATTAAACCCTTTGCCTCCAGCTGTAGGGGGAGATCTCTAGGCGTCTTTTAATTTTGCGGCGCGGTTTATTAAAATTACTCTAAGGCTCGTGCCAAATTTACCCCGACACGCTTTCAGCAAGTCAAGCGAGAGAATATTTAATTTCAGATGCTGTGCGAGGAAAACACTCCGCTAAATTCTAAACAGCCGCAACAATACTTGCCAAAGAGTAAACCAAATAGATTCAAAAACAAGAAAAACATAGGGTTCGTGTTAACATTGCCGCACAACGAGTTAAGGACCACTAGAAAAAAATCCACATGAACAAAATAGACAATTTTCCCAGCGAAACTACAGCCAAAACAATGAAAAACTAATCACAAGCCATATTAGCTATTTAATATACCCTGCATAGTGTAAGAAAGACCGCCGACAAGCGAAAATAACTTCACATCTTAACAGAGAAATGAGTTAATCAAGGAAATGCGGAATTATTTTCTGAGAGAAATTCACGCGCGTGGAGGATACAAAAAAATGTTTCTTCCTTCCAGCATAAAAGGAGAATGTAAACAAGAATGGCAATAATACTAAGTTAGTTGATACAGGCTTCCTTTTAACTAAACCAGGATGTCCATCGGCGTATACTCAAGATGTGAGCAGATGGCACCTGTAAACATTACCTACTTACATCGCGGAAAGCAGTTTGATATAATAGGCGATTCGATGGTTGTAAACAATCCGCTCGGGCGCGTGTTAAGTCCATTTGCGCGAGGCCGGCCAAACACCTCGCGTGAGTAGAGCAAAACCCGTTGACAATCTCGTGAAAGAGTACGTCAGATTTCTACGATAACCGATGTTTTGATATTCCGCCGACTTGTCAACGAAGAAAAGCTCCTGTTCATCAACATGCACGCAACGGATAATCAGAAGTCGAAATTTCCATAAAAAAAATATTCCCTGCAAACTTTGACAGGTCGGCACAAAAACTGCGACAAGCTGTTATTAATGTCTTAAAGCAAACGCGCGAAGTAGGACCTTGAAAGCCTCGATGTGTGTTAGCGTGCATTTCGCAGGCGATGTAACTCGAGAATCTGCCCTGTTCGAGAAAGAAAACTAGACAAATGCTAAATGGAAATATTTCAAGTGGCCTGCTTTTCTTGACAGCTTGCGATTCATGGATGAGTATTCGTGAGAGGAAGAGTTGCGCTACAGACATGGCCTTGCCCTTTACTAAAGTGCTAAACGATTTTCAAAGCGAACAATGCTCGACCTTTGGCATCTCTCAATGCACGCATGAAGTATTTTTTTATATTAACGGTTCGGTGTTTTCAACCCGTTAACTCTAATCTCTCGCTGGTAATCTTGTTTGGGGTCAAGATGTTTTGGGCATTATACATTCCAGTTCGATAAGAAATGTTTTTGGAAAGAGCTGGAACAAAGTCGGAACAAAGCCCCACAGCTTTAAAAAAGAAATTAATCAGAGCGCCCAAAAGAGAGCAACTTTCTTCGACAATTCTACAAGCGTGCAAGTTTTCAATGGCCATGATAACTGGAGCGATTAATGTAATGGCGGATAGCACAGTTCCTATTTGAAAAGCCACAAACCTTCATCAATCAGCAACGACTCAAAATAGCATTATTGTTATTGCTTTGGCTGCGATCGAAAAACGTGCCACCAAAAACGCCCCACCTCGTGTTTACGTTTCAAGGGTGCAGCAGCACTTAGACACCAGAAAATATTTCATGGTCTGTTAAGCGACGAAAATCCCTTTTAAAATACTTTTCTCTGAAATGTACATTGTGCATTTGTGCGGCTAATGAGTACAACAAAGGAAATAGAAATACCGTAATTAGAAAATAAGCGATCGAGATATTAACTGCTTCGAATCTCTTTTTAAACTTCACATTTAATATTAAAAAAGCAAAAATGTGTTCTGACTACATCGTAGATTCAAAACCCGAGCATAGTCTCGGGAGAGACGGACATAGTCGAACAACTTAGACCTTTTCGCTTATTCTTCTTCAACACATTCATTACTCTGGGTGGAGATGTCAGAGACGAGGAATTTTCGAAAAAGCTCGACGAGAACTATAAATAAGAACAAATTCCAAATGAATTTTCTTAGGCTGTAGTTCTAAGTTATACTGTTGCACATCGAGAGATTTTCTTCTAAGCTTTCCTATTGCCGATAAATTGTAAGTGAAAACTTTTTGATATAATTTGTTCTCAAAGCAAACCGTAAGGCACGGCGTTAAAAATGCGAGAACAAAAGAGGACAAAGAATGCTGTTTTTGCGCACTCACTGAAAAGGAACAAAGAACATTATTTTAATCCATCTTGACTCGGGTATTCGGTTACAACCACAAGACCATCCAGGAGTATTGAAACAACCGAGTTCCCTTTTTCAGCTGCTTTCAATGATCATCTTGACTAATTTATGAGCCAGACTAAGGATTAAGCAATTCTACCATTAGCGAGAAGTTAAAATACAGGGGCGCAAGAAGAAAGCCCAAATTATCGAAGAACAAATTTGTAAAAAAAAATTAAATGCGATCAAGGTTGCGCGTGTAAAAACAAATTTACGCACTCGCAAATAAAATTCCTTCTTCATTGACATAAACTTGCCAATGAGCTAGAGACCTGAGAATTCTCTGAGCGAGACATATTTCCAGCAGCGATGGTTCAATTAAGCTTCTTTTACTCAGCTGCACCAGTAACAAACATTAGAATATTTTAATTGGGAAACCAACTCTAGAATCGACAATTAAGAATTTCTAAATACGTTGACGAATTTCGATTAGACGCAGTTTAACAAGGAAGGAGGAAAGGAAAGCATAATATTTTAGGAAACTACAAATCAACATCGATAAAGTGTGTGTCAACTGATATCTAAAGGTTTGCGTGTATTGCTGGTTTTTCAGCTTGCAGGAAGAAACACGAGAAGTTGAAGCGATAACGTTTGGCCATTTCGTTAACAATACGCCCCCACGACTTAACGATACGATATTTATAAACTGGGGGTGTAGAAAAGCCAAATAGCGTATTTATATTTCCTGACTTGCAGATAAGTAATTGATTTCTCGCAAAAATGAACTTCTCGAAACAGCAAAGTCCGTTGTAGATTTGGCGAAGACAAATTTGGAAGCAGTAAAATAATATCAGTAGCAACTGATATATAAGTTATAAATGGAAGTAAGAAGCCGTTAAATAGTTTGCGTGATCTGCGAAAGCCAAAAAGAGCCATGTGAATTGAAACCCTACCAGGGCTATTAACACATAGCGGAACGGGGCTGGCGACTTCATGTCGCGCTCTTGGCCTTTTTTTGCCTCTCGAGACAAGAGGAAGTTAAATAAAAGTTAACCTGCAGTTGCAAGGACACGAAATAATTTAACGAGCAAAGAGGTTTGTTTATCGCCGCTAAGGGTTGACTTTGGTAGGCGAGGGGTCGAGACAATGGGGCGACATGACTGAAGAAGGACTGTTGTAGTAGGAGAAAGATGGTTGAGAGGAGCAAAACACGACATTAGCTACACCATAAAAAGCCAATAATTATTAAACTTTGTCGAACAACACTCGACAAACAATAACAAGGCATTATCAAGAGAGTCTGACTAGCGACGGCGGCTGAGGAGGAAATGGATGGCAAGGTGATCAAACTTGAAAATGGGAAGGTCAAGTTATCATAAAAACTCATTAAATTTTCATTTCATAAATCAAGGGAAGAAGTCATGAAAGTGTTGTGCTTTTCACTGAGTAAACTACAAGCGCGGGCTTGGTGACAGGGCTAATTTAGAAGATCAACATGAATTTTCTCCTGTAAAAATCTGTACATTGTCAATCAGGCAGGTGCAGAGAAAAAAGAAAAAAATCATCAACCTAGAGGTATTGTGCTGATGTACTACCAAATTCCCACAACTAACACTGATATAAATTTATGGAAATAGTTATGAGAATTTATCTGTTGATATCCTGCTGTTCACTTTATTTTATATTGTATATTAGAAATGTTTTTAATTTTATCATATGTAAAGCGCATCTGATCATATTTACATGGACAACGCGCTACATAAGAATTTTAATACTGTGGATGGTGTAGCCGAGGCGTATGTTCGTATCAGGGAGCCGTGCTTAGCGAGGGCCTTACAATAATAACATCGAGGGTCTTTGCTCTGCAAGGACTCGGAATCCCTCAGCAAATTTGGTTAAAGAGAAAATCTACTGTTAGCCTTTGTGAATGAAAAGAGAAACAGAAAACAACTCAAGCCATGAGAACAAAAATAATTGATCTACACCTCTATTTTCATTCCTTCTTGTTAGTCTGTACCTCTTTCGTTCTTAACCGGCGCAAGGGACGCTGTTTGAATTGAGTTCTTTGAGAAACTCAGTGATGTTATAGAAGATAAATAAATAAATAAATAAATAAATAAATAAATAAGACACTTCTCTAAGTTTTAGGTCTGCGCGTTTCCCCAAACTTCGGACATTCGTCGAAATGTGTCGCAGGATAAAAACTTTGGTGGATCTTTAGTCTTTGATTTTAGGAAGTTATGACGTCACGTGAAAACGATCAATTATAAAGAAACTTGCAAATGGTGCAGGCGCCAGAGCAGACCGCGCCATTCATTTTAGGTTCATTTATATTTCTTTGGTGTTTTTCTAAACTTACAAAGCTGTTCCTCTGAGCTTTCTTGCAGATCACGTCTTAAAATATCGCGACACAGCTCCGTTAAGAAGTTGGATCGGTGATGGAGCGACATGCAAACTAGTTGATACAATTGTTAACATAGCCACGTCAGCTATACCCAGTCAACATGGGACACAGTCAGCTTTGGGATCGCGCTCACCTGGACACTAGTTTTCTCACTTTGAAAAAAGTTCACCCCAACCTGAAATCAAAGTTCATCTAGAATCCGCTTTAATTTTCGCAGAGTTTTGCTTGATTTTCAATCATTTACTGAAAAACCTGTTTTTGAGTGTCCTTTTGTTCATCCTACAATATTTTTATCATGCATATCTGGTTAAAAACAGTATGGTGTTCGAGTGTGTCACTTGCTTTTATTGTCGTTATATAAAATGGTATCTAATGCGCATGCGTGCCAGCTGACTGTGTCCTTTTAACGTGCGCGCAAAGTCATATACTGTGGTAACCGACCGACAACCAATAAGGCGTGAACACCGATCTTTGTGAACTACAGTTGAATCACGAAAAAAAAGTTCGAGATAACGGGAGTTGAGATAGCTGTCTAACCAAAATATTGGGCATTAAATTTATCATTTTTTAGCCGTCCGGTCAGCCTTTCAATTGGTTTTGTGGTTAATAATCCTCCTGCTTATAAACCCTTCCAGTCTAGTTATAAGCGTATCAACCCGCGGACAAAGTATTACTTCCGGTTATATTTAAGCCCTGCGGCCTTATGCGTCCCATGGCGCAATGAGGAAAGATGAAGAAGATGATATTTAAGCCCCCTACCCGGAAATAAGCTTGAAATGAGTTAGATTTGTTTTGTTTTAAAGCTTAATTGAAAACCTGTAAATAAGAAATGTATTTTGATCAATAATGCTATAGCTTGTTTCGAAAAGTTTTTTTACCGTGCTTAAACTCCCCGGGATACAGGCTCCTTCGTTTATAAGCCCATTCAAAACCCCTTGTGTAAGCCCCAGGGTTAAAAGCGGCAGTTGACAGTATTTAAGGTTGAAGGGGAAATAACTCGAGTTTGAGAAAGCGGCAGGGAAGTTCGAGGTAACCGATAGTGACGTTGTAATGTACATCACAAGTTGGAGGATTTTCGTATCAAAACTCACAGGGAAGAACGCCGCTCATTCTCTGTGAGCTGAGCGGAGACAAATGAGGATTTGTCAAGTCTGCATGGCGACAGACTGTCATAAATGTCAGTCAATTTTTCGCGCCATAGATGCTGGTTGCTATTGCTTTTTTTGTAAGGGTTTTATTTATTACCCAACGGTTGTTCTCGTCGTGTTGTAAAGCAACATCGAAGTCTTGCCAAAGCAACAAATTAACATATTAAGCAGACATTAGTAAAAGTCAGATACAGTGCATTTTATTCACTTGTTTCGTGTCTTAAGCTTAGTACATTGTACTTATTTTACGCTATAGCCGGATGAAATATATTTTTGTTTTAAAAACTGAATTATCGTTGAATTGAGCGAATGTAGAATTTGTCTTTGTGTTAGCGAGAACCTTGTAGGCTTTAGATAAGTAAGTCCAGTACTGAAACAACACTCCACGAGCCTTGAGTAAGCACAGTTTTTGAAGAAATATGACCAGAGCATTCTGGCGTTCCTTCAGGTCGGCGTCCGGTCGCATGTTGAGAACCAGTGTCTACGCAGGTCTGGTAACAAGATGCCGGATCGATTCTCATTTGCACTGATGTACGGTGATTTACGTAAAGGTTGGCAGATTGAGAAATGCGCAAGGGTTCTTCAACTGATTCTGAATCGATGTAAATTTCTGAGTAGAATGCTAACACTGTCACTAACGCTTTTTGAAAGCAGTAAAAACATGTGTTAAGTTTTTGAAGTAAATGACCGTCAAGCTAAAATATCCCCACGAAAGAACAATACTGTCGTAGAATGATACATCTTCGACTTCTACTCGGTGTTTCAAGGTAGATTTCCGGATAATCGTCCGGCTTCGTTGTGAATTATTTCAAGAACTCCGTCTGAAAACCTGGTTTGTGGATGGATACGTCGATAATGAATTAATCACGTGATATTAAACAAATTACTATGAAGGAACTATGATGTATGGTTGAAATGGAACAAAGGCACCTTTCTCGTGACAGACCATGATCCACTTGGGTCGTACAAAGGCCAAGGACGGGTTTTCGTCGAGAGCCTGGGAACGAAGATCAAAATTGAGTGAAGTGCTTAGTGGTAAGTTGAACGTTGTGAAAAAAGATTAATAGAATTGTTTTGCATACGGAGGCCCTTGCTACGACAAGAGGGAGCATTTACATTTATCGATAGTTTGTTGTTCACTTGTTGACGATTACTATTTATGACTCTTTTTTCAACTAGGCGGCATAAAGGCGTAGTGCCTCATCCCTAAAAGCAATAAATAAAAAGACTTAATTTAAAGCCGCCCAAGTAAGGGAGCACCCTCTAAACGAAGCCGGCCCACCAATCTCGCCGACTATTTATGAATTACACAGATGAAGGGCTCTGCCCGAAACGTTTGTACATTTTTTAATGTTCATTGACACTTTTAAGAGTTTTTCATCAACTTTTTACTATTTATGAATTATATGCCACAATGAAAACCCGTGCGTGAGAATATAGTTAATAAAGGGGAATGGTTATGAAACTCGACAAAGTTCTTTCTTGTATGTTATTGCTCTGTTTTCTGGCCTTGACCGTGCACAAAACACAATAGTTGTTTACTCAGAACTGAGGAACTAACCAATAGAAACGTGTTGGTTACGTAATTCATGCATAGTGTATGAGAGTAAAACAAAAGATTGTGCAGGGTCGTGGACCTTCCAACATAAATCTTGGCATCTTTGTTTGCACCTTTGATGTTTTCCGGGCTTCATCATTAACCAGTCTCTTCTATAAACTATGGTAAGAACCTGACAAAATAGTTTCTTGTATTTTGGGGTACTGAGTTATTGGCAATTTGAGGCTTAGTAGGTTCTTAATTAGGTTCTTTATATCTATGAAGAAGATATAATTATTGATTACCAGAAAATTATATCAACTTGTATCGATTCACAACTGTAAACTGTATTTTCTAGTAATATAAATTTGCAATCTCAAAGTCACACTCGGTTAAAAAGGTTTACCATAATTTAGCTCTAACCCACATACATATAAGGGAGGCGCAGTGGCGTTATGGTTAGTGCGCTCGACTCCGGAGCGAGCGGTCCGGGTTCGAACCCTGGTCAGGGATATCATGTCCCTTGCCAGGGCTCGAACAGTTACAGACAGACTGAAGGTTCCGTCTGTCTGTAACTGTATTTTATTGTAGGGGTAATCCACTAGATTGGCCTTTGCTATTTGAATGATTCCAACTCGCTCCCTATTTTATTGTTACATTCTGTCTTTTATTCCTTAGCTTTAGTGCGTCTAGTTGCCTATGTAAATGTAACCTATATGTCTTGTAAAACTGAGCTGAGTGAAATAAATCATTTCGTCATCTTGTCATCTTACGTTGTGTTTTTAGGCAAGACAATAATCACAGTGCCTCTTTCCACCCGGGTGTATAAACGGGTACCGGCAAATATAATGCTGGGGGGTAACCCTACGATGGACCAGCATCCCATCCAGGGGGGAGTAGAAATATTCCTGGTCGCTTCATGCTAAGGAAACCGGGATAAGCTCCGGCCTGATGGGCCACTTGGCTCGTATGCAAACTTTTCCTTTACTAAGTACATACATGTAAGAACCTGGTTTATCTTGCTTGACTAAACAGGTTCTTACCCTATTGGTTATTAACATGGCAAATTTCTGCCAGCAGGATCTTAAATCACTAGATTCTTTCACGCGGGCTTTTACCGTATCTGAGTAACCTTGTGTCAACTTTCAAAATTACACAGTCAGCAAGCTTCTCTGCGAAGGTTCCGGTAGAGAGAGACTAGTTAAACCTTGTCAATTTTACTGCATCAAAAGCTAAAAGCAATCACGGTTGGTCAGTGATCATACGCACCTCATCAAAGTTTTGGTCCCAGTTTTCGTTGGTTATGACAAAGTCGACAGTGTCACTCATGTAATCCTCCACAGTTCTAACAGAGGAAAATAGGACTTATTTATCTCAACGCAGTGACGGAATCGAGACAAAAGGGTTGAGAGAAAACAAAGAAAAACTCGTTTACAACAAATAAATAAAAGCACTTTCAAATCAAGTCACCTTGTTAGCAATTTTGTCATTTCACTCGTCCTTTGTCACAATTCGTTCAATTTTCTATTCATTTTCTCTTCAACGAGCTTGGACTAAGAATGTAGTTAAACAAAGGCATATTTACCCATTATAGGCTGTGATATATCTTATCAAGAGTCTCCTGGTCTTGCTTTCAATTTCCCCATACAACATGAAGTGCTTGTGAGAGAAGAAGTCTGGTAACGAGGGAAGGTCTTCTGAGCCCGAGGTAACGTCATCAGCGGATTCCATTTTACCTGAGAAACGCCAAACAGGATGAAATAACTCAACAACAATTAATCACTATTTATAAACGAACATTGATTGGAACTAACAATACGCTCAAGAAATTATTTGATAATTTGATACGAGTTCCCACATGATCAGTTTTCAATACTTTGGAAAAGAGCAGAGCGCCGAGTCTAAATTTTGTTTTTCAAAATTCTCAAATTAAAATATCCGTGTTATTCTCTGCAGTTTGTGAAGTGACTGATCGACCGCAGCGCTCCCGAGGCCTTGCATTTCTTCATTAGAAATACCTTTGTTTGTGGTTTCTTCTTGTTCATCATCAGTTGTACCTCCATAAATATCTTCTTCTTTTTCTTCTTGTTCTTGAACTCTGCAAAGAACAGAATAAAACGCGATACTAAATTGCTACCACGTCAACTCTTACAATCCTGGACACCTTTTGAGACATGGACATTCCTCCTTTCTCCTTCAATCAGTGTTGAAAGTGTTGCTTGGAACCAAATGTGAACCAGTGTACATTAAGCTACAGACGAATAACATTGAATATAAAGGGGCAAGTAGGGGGAATGTAATTTTTTGAGGAGTCTTCGGGGCCTTTATTCTACAAAGTGCAGAGTCTAGATTTGCCTCAACGTGGTTTTGGCCGAAATTGTAGCCTCTTGCCAGCCGAAGCAACATAACATGCGGTTCTCCAAATCGGTTACATAAGTTCGGTGGGATGTGGGTGGGTGTGAGATGACAGAAAATTTAATGGCGGGATGCGGGATAAAAGTACTTTGACGGGAGCGAAATTTGCTAACTTTGATATGGAGGATACGGAGGCGGTGGGATGCGGGATACGGGATGAAAACCGGACAATCACATGTTATGGACGTTACGCGGAGAACTACAGCAATTGTCATCAGGCGGGTTCGGGAAAAACATTTTCATTCTGGTGGGATGTCGGCATTGGCAGGATACGAGATTGAATAAGTCTATATTGTGACAGACTGGATCGCGATGCGACAGACGGATATTATCAACAAGTTTGCTAAAACCTCCACGGTGTTTTTACAAAAGGATCAGTAGGTTTTGGATTAAAGGAACCGAGAACAGACTATTCTTCTCGTACGAGGGACGGACTTTTATGTTTTTAAAGAAGGGGGTACGAGAGGGGGGGGGGGAAATTTATACACTGCAAATCACTGCGGGAAAAAAATCGTGCGCGGAGAACCATGGGGAAGGAAAATCAAGCAAGTGCCTTCTACTAACCAGGCCCTGTGCAGGGCTTTTAAAGGAAATTCTTGCACAAGCTATTGCCCAACGAAAAAACTCGTGCACAACCTAAAGGTGAGAAAAAAATCTGTAAACCCCAGAAAATTGCCCGACCCCCCACAAACCTCTTCAGTTCGTCCTCCGTGTCGCGGTCACTGGATGATGTCTCTTTTGGAGTCAGGGGAGATGAAACTTTTTCAGTTTTGTCATTTTGATTTGGTTCTCCAGCCTCGTCATCAGTTGAACCGCCGTATATGTCATCTTCATTATCTGTTTTCTTGGGCCCATCCGCTAACACGAAAAACAAGAAAAAAAGTATTAGTACTGGACTAGGAAGGAGCTTCAGACAAATTAACTTGCGCCCATACCAAGCTCGGCTCCATTCCCTATTTGTCGGAGAAACATCGTTGAATTACTGGGAAGTAATTAGGAAGGTCATGTGGGATTGTGGGAAGACACTATTGACCCTTTATTGAAACAATGAGACTAATAACTTTTGAGATTCCAAGGCGGATCCTGATTAATGGATGTCTTTAGTATTCTCGGCTTTTGGCTACACAACATAATATGTAATTTAAGGAGAAGCTCGTCATAGATCAGTCTGTTAATATCTCACCTTTCTTTTCGGTGGAAACATCATCCCTGTTCTCCGTGTGAGGTTTCGAGCTTACTGAGGGCGTGTCGTCCTTTATGCAAACAGTATAACGTTGTCAGCAATAAATAGGACATATCATTATACCTGACTTCGCATAAAGTGAACATCTACTAAGGTTGCCGTTAAGAATCTCTAAAGTAGGAAGGAATGCACTGAAGTAGATTAATTTGCACTATAATCACCGGCTTGGCTGTGTTTCTTTATGCTTTTGAGCTACGTTTCTAACGGCATAATGGTATCTTTCAATGCAGGGCCGGGTTGTTCAAAGTCTGATTAGGCTAACTCATGGTTAAAGAGAATTTTCATTTCAGTTTTGTGACTTTTCGGTGACGTTTGCTGCTTATATTATTTATCCTTAAGTTCTGACTTTGAATGATCTCAGACTACACAAAACAAAAGCAATGAAAAACATATTTCATCAGATAAATCAATACTTGGGCTAACGTTAACTGGCTTTCGAACAACCCGGTCCGGAGTCCTTTAAACGAAAGATGTATATTTTATGAGAAAACTTGACAGCAATTGCTGGATCAAACTGTGATAGAGTAACATCACGTGAAGAGTATCGGGTGAGGATAGTTCTGAAAAGAACTTTATGAATGAATGCATGAACGAATGAAAAGTGGATTTCTATAGCGCCATATCCGTCAGCTCATGGCGCTTTGCAACTTTGCACGAGGGACTTTGTTGACTGCTATAGCAGTTTACAATGAGTGGAGTGAAATCTTATAAATGCCCCCAATTTCCAGTAAACAGGCCAGAACACAACACAACACCGAGAGCTATGTTTCCTACTCTATGCGACAAGTGTGTGGGTTCTTTAACGTCCCCTGCTGAATTTAACACCAGAACTTGAGATGCAGGAGACGGGGCCTACGATTTATAGTCCTTATCCGAGAAGACTTGAACGTCTAACCATTTGCAGATATAATTACAAAGGCAACACATTCTCCTCAGTTATTTTAAGACCCTGAGTTGGCGACTGATATCAAAGACAACCTGAGCGACCTTGCTCGGTCAGTTGTGGGAAAAACTAAATACACCCTTATAATTTAGAACACCGCAGCTAATGGCCAGGGTCGGATTTTTCGAAACCAAGGATTCAAATTTAACCGAAGCATTAATTTTCATTGTATCAAAATGTTTTTCACTTCTTATGCTTTGTATAATTAAGGCGCGATTTCACCTGAAGGCTGTTTTGACGTCGCTCAACATGGCCTTTTTGCCAATATTTCGTTCAAGTTTCAAGCAACGCCAAATCCCTCGATTTAAAACATTAACTAATTTTTTGCGGTTTTGTGTAAACTTTTGGGCATTTTGGGAAAGAGATATTATTTCTTAAAGGGGCATTGTCACGCTATTTGGCAACTTTATAAAAAGCTAGAGGGTGCCTTCTCATCATTTGAATTCCAAAAATAATGATCTAGTTTTGTTACTTAAGACTATTTGAAGGTACTGAAACTGTTTCCTGTCGCCTGTCGCTACGGATGGCACGGATGGAAATGGATTGAAATTTGAAAAAATTGGCCAATTTTTTCAAGTTTTGATGCCACGAATTCCAAAAATCCTCAAGAAATTTGTTATGGTTAGCCCCCTCTGATAAAATTCCTTTGATATCTTCGCCGTACCTTTACAGAAGCTTTTTGTTTATGATTAAAGCCTTAAAGTAATGATTTTCGCACAGAATTGACTTAAAACAACAAAATTGTCGTGACAGTGCCCCTTTAAAGGATAGGTTAAATTGAGAAAAATATGAAATTTTGAAGATTTGATGGATTTGGAAAATTGAAATTTGAAGTGAAGAATTAGTAGATGGACACAAAACAGTCTCCTACCAATCTGGGGCTCTCTTTTGAGGGGGTCAACTGTCTTGTAGTGTTCCCAAGCCATTTTAATCCTATCAATTCCCTTTTAAAACTACTTCAAATTTCAATCCTATTTAGGCAGAATGCCCGCTTAAAGATAATTCAAATTCCGGCAAAACTGAAGGACAGCCTCACCCAAAATTGACGAAACTGAAGTCAAATTTCTCGCTAATGCTGGGTTAGCTTAATGGGCCTTTGAATTATAGCACTGTACTGTAGTTTAAGGATAACTACCCGGACCATCACGTGAGTGCCTACACGAAGTAGTTACCCTTTGAACAACGTGGCCTAGGTGATTTGATATTATTGTTCACGTGAGCAGCAAATCACGTGACACAGTCTTCTAACCTTTAACTCAGTATCACTCGTCCCAGTTTTCTTGTAGTCTTTACTGTCTGTGTCTTTTTTCTTCTTTGCTGGCGGCGGTTTAGGTTTCACTTCTTCCTCTTCGCTGCTTTCTTCAGATGAACTGCTATCACCCGGCAAATGGTAGCTTGACAATAAGAGATAAGTCAAAATCTTGAAATAGTCATTCGGTTAAAAAGTCAAAAAAGCTATGCCACAAGCTGCAAGTTCATACTGAACTCTTGCTGTACAAAGAAGATTTTTTTGTTACAGCGAGAATATAGTTTTATTTCTATGCTGGACACAAATGTTAAAAGAAGGAAAAAAAGACAAAATTTCCCTATAGAAATCCCTTCAATTCTCCACAAAGATCAAACAAAAATATAGATTACTTACTTTCGAGTTGGCAAGCGCTTGTTTTTCTTGAAACAATCAGTTATCCATTTCTTGGTCACAATCTTTCCTTTTCCTAAAAAAAAAACAAGTGAAACAATTGTTCAGCAAAGAGTTTCAATAAATACAATGATACCGGTAATTCAAGCATACTGGTAAAATTTCGGTGATAAACAACGTTAGCGGGGTTTTGAATGGGCTTGTAAACGGTAGGAGGGAGCCCGGAGGGGTCTTATACCCGCGGGATATTTCTAACCATTTTGGGTGGGCTCACAAATGGGGTGGCTTATATCCGTCGGAGATTGACATAAGCGGTTTTATACAAGCGTTTCGAAACAAGGCCATGAAACTAACATCCAGCAACACAAAAAGATGTTTTCTGTTCTAGGGAGCAAGAAACAAAAGGAAGATTTAAGGAAAAAAAGCCCAGGGTACTCTCAGAAAAATTTGGTGCGGGTTTGCAGCGCGCTTCCCAAGACCCTTACCCTTTTTATGATCCAAATCTGTGATTTCCCCTAACCTGTTTGTGACCGTTGCGGCTAACACAGTTGCCCTGAACATAATTTTTGAAGAGCTTTTATTTACGGTCTTATCGATAATGATGAAAAAGTAGCTTCTTCTAACGAATGCAAACACCATACCGTATTTATGGCAAAAATGGCCAAAATCGATGCCCTATTTATGACCAAAACGCTAAAAACCAGACCCTTTGGGACCGCACACTCCTATTTAGCCCATATAAGATAGTAACCTACCCACCCCCGCCACCCCGCTCCCCCGAGGGAAAAAGGACGCGAAGCACAGAGGTCGTTGTATGAAGCTTCTTCATAACAGGCCAATACCAGCCGGTGAGGTACCCAATGTGAAGGAGGCCTGATATCCGGGATATTTACACCGGAATAATTGACTGAGCCCGCGTTTTATGTCGTAAAAGGAGTCGGTTATTGCTAAAATGGATACTCCAAAATATGGTGAGACACTTCGTGACACATGAACAGGTACAAGCACATAGCTGGGTAAGGCACTGATCTCTAGTGATTAGGTCTACGCACCGGCTCGAAATGGTTAGCATTCATAAATTGTTCTGGTTACACCATAGTTAAACTTGGTAAACCTTTGGTAAGATTTGACTAAGATCGGTTGGTACTTTATATACACAAATTTAAGTGTCTCATCATACTTTGGAGTATCCGTTCTAGTCACAACCAAAAGGAGTCACCATTCAAAAGGCCATTTCCGTGTTACCTTGTGCCTCTGTTTCAAAACGAGTCTCCGTGGCAAACCTTTGTTATGAAAACAAGTCTAATATGCATAAAAGTGAACTTGTAGGCCGAAATAGTTTTCATATGAATGATTTCGCGAGAAGACTCGTTTTGAAACAGAGGCAAAAACCAACTCAGACATGGCCTATTTGACGTCGCGTGCTGGCACGTTGGAATGAATGCATATAAATGAAATGATAAAGAAACTGTGTTTGAGATTTGCACACAGTAACAATTTCCACATTATTACCTTTAACTTGATTGAACTTGGGCGTGTTGGCGAAGGCACAACTGTGATTGAATTAAGACCAGAAGCTCGAGTTAATGCTGTCCTTCAAATCAGGTTATTATAATTACTCATATACCATGATGGCTAGGCCACTGAAAACTCTTGAATCGCATTATCCTATGATCAATGATTAGTATATACCACACAAGTGAATAGTACTTTTCGCGCGCGCTGATTGGCTAGCTCGGAGGTGATTAGCCAAGTATAATTCACCTCCGAGAAGCCGAAGAAAAACAAGATGGCTTTTGTCCGTATATTGTCACAAATAAAGTTACCCTTTAGACCGCTAGTTATTCAGCTTGTGTGGTATATACTAAAACAATTATTCACCTCAATGTCGGTGAAAATGGTGGATATTTACCTCCACTTCGGTGAACAATTGTTAATTAGTATATACACACTCAGTGATCTTGGTGTTTTAAGCAATCTGATTGGTTCGCTATCTCTGGCTAATTAACAATTATCCAGCGAAATCGCGCGGAATATCGTCTGATACTTAGCCGACGAGGCCGTAGGCCGAGTCGGCTAAAATCAGACGATGTTCCGCAAGATTGAGCAGGATAATTGTTTTATTATTCAACAAATTGATAACAAAATTGATTTCCAAGCTCGTAACATTTTTAAACCTTTCTGTCAACATTTTTTCACTTCACTTTTTCTTCCCACGTACGAAGCTACGTATATCGCCGGATATCCGTCACCTACGGATGACAGATATCGAGAGCATCATGACCATATTTGGATAGTGTTACAATTTGTTGAATAATAATGAGCATTATTCACCCCCTACCGAGTGAATAATGCGTAAGCCAAACAAAAGTGAAGCATACTTTTGAATAAAGCATACTTTTGATTCACACTGATTTGAACGGTGTCTAAGGACCGTTATTCTAGACTGTCACGAGGTTTTTTCGAATATTAACTATAGATTTTCCATGTTCAAAGATTCTGTAAATAGTTTCGCGAATTCGCGCATACTTTGTACCGCTTGCACGTTTTCCACGCATGAATTGAGAGCTCAATTAAATCGATTTTTAATGGTTTCCTTCTGAAAATGTTGTTGAGATCACTTCCTGTGTATATACTAAAACAATTATTCCATGATCCAGGAAACAATGAGTTTTGTTTCCCCTCGACCTCAGTGTTAAGGGCCTAGAGAAAACAAAACTCACTGTTTCCTTTGGAGCCAGTCATTAAGTGCTCATTCCGCGCGCTCATTCATTGGCTAGTTCATAGTCACATGACATCTAACAATGAAGCTGTTTACTGCCAAATGCCATAGGCGGGCAACAATGCGAAAACTATGACGTCAAACGGGAAACAGTTCACTGTTACCCGCAATAATGTTGACCGTGATCAGAGCGTGCAGTTGAAGGTGGCCTGATGTTGTCGCTAGAATTTCAGTACGCTTTCAAAACTTTGCTTTTGTTGAGGGAAACTTTGAGATTCTCTGGAAACAAAATTCACTGTTCCAATGCTTTCCACCCATTGAACAACTGAGACTACAATGAGCGACAAATGGGTTAAGACATTTTACAATGAAGTTCGATTTTCGAGCGTTTTGGAAACAGTTAATCATTTCCCCCAAACAATGCAAATTTTTCCATTTCTAAAGGCCGCAGCACACCAGCCGATTTTTTGTAGAGGTCAAATCGGGTTAAAATTTGTCGGGACATCAGCTTGCCGCACACTAGCCGATTTTTTGTCGTGGCTAACCGTGTTCAGGCCTAGGGCTGAGTCATCCAAATCAAGATGGCACCTATTCGGCGAAAATTGAACTTGTTTTGTTGCAAAAGACGTTTGTTCACGTGACTCTCAGGACAATTCAGGAGACTGAGGGTGGAAGGTCTTTCTCATTATCGACTAGCCGCCTCTGGAATATGTTGCCTGTCCATATTAAAAACCAGTCTACTATTACAAGCTTTAAAAAAATCAATATTTAAACATTTTATGGACAGTTATAAGGAATTGGACTATTTTATCACCTAATTTTTCAATTTCTCCTGTTTTAACTGTTGGTCTTGACCCAATGCATCTCATGGTTTTCTTATTTTTACATTTCATGTTGTCATTGCATGTTTTAAGAAACTCTTTTATTTTTAACTTTTAACATTTTATCTTTTTTCTGTATATTTTATATGAGGGCCACTAGTTTTTCAGTGATTACTGTTGTGTGTTACCCTCTACAAATAAAGTTGATTATTATTATTATAATAATTCCTCATTAGTTGAGGTGCGCGCGAGCCCCGACAAATTGTCTTGGTCCACCGCACACTAGCCGACAAAGCTCGACGAGACGTTTTGAGATCTAGCACTGTCAGATATCGCTCGAAAAGCCCCGATCTTGTCGCAGATTTGTCTGAATTCACCGCACACTAGCCGACAAGTGAAGATTTTTTGTCCGCCGACAAAAATCGACTAGTGTACGGCGGCCTTAAGACTGCACAGATAACGGTAACAGCTCCTACAACACATCAGTTGAATTGGGGGGCGGGCGGGGGTATCAGAGAAGTAATGATAAATAGAATATGAGGTTAAATATCGACTGTCTCAGCTACTTTTGTCACCCATTGCAAGTTCAGTTTAATACTCCAGAGAGCTATTTTGTGAAGCTGGATGAACCAGTAACAAAAATGGGGACAACGTTTCACCGTTTAATCACTCATCAAACAGTTGTGTGACAACTTTCCGGAAGAGTTCCCAAGAAGACTTTGAATTAGAAAAGTATCTCTACATCTCCCTCAAATCATCGGACTTCAGATTTCGTGTTTTATGTGGCGATCGAGATGGGTACATGGTTTGCCGTGTTACTTTGTTTGTTTGGCTCATATAAAACACTTAACGAGCATGCTCAAAGCAACTGTTTTGTATCATAAATGTCCGACTCACATTAGATGGGTACATCCTTTGCCCCAATCTTGCCTAAACTGTGCACCCATCTGCAAGGCTTTGTCACGAAGATTGCCTCTTTCGGGATTCACAAATCCACTCATTACAAACACCACACGTTTCTGAAACAAACAAAGCGCAAGTCAACGCGAGTATACACAAGGCCTGACCAAACGGAGTCGCAAGTTTCAACTTGCGTCTACTTGCGCTTCCGTTTGACCAGGACTCCCGACAACATTCAGACTCGCGCATGCATGCAGTTACACACACAAGGCAAATAACTTTCTGACTGATTCGGAGCTAACCCTCGAAACGTCTGCTCTTCAAACACGCTACAGTTGTTATTCGCCTTAAGCAACTTCAAATTGATAAAGAAAAAACGAATCGCTTTTGAGGATCGTACGCTGCCTGAAGTTTCCTGCTCTGCGAACACACTGCCCATGTGGACAAATAATTCATGTGGAGAACAGACGGTAGCTAGACTCACCATAATCTCATCGAATGAGACTGAACTGTTATCAAGGTTAGGGGAATCTGAAGAAATAAAAAAGACGATTAATCAGACATAAGACGAATAAGCAATCAACTCAAATACAATAGCAATCGCTTTATATCTTCATAGTTTAAGTAATCACAGAAAGAAATACTTAACAAGAGAACAACGCCTGTTGTACTTTACACTTTGACACAATGCCCGGTTACTGAGTTAGACAAGAAAGACAGTTCAATTTTAAAATATCCGCAGCGGTTGAGACCCAAGACAGACAACGCGAAGAGAAGAGGTGTTGGCCAAACGTTGAGCTCATTTCACGCCTTATCAAGAACTCTTAAGGCGCGTTGGTTTACGTGGCACTATCTGTACCACAGACCACAGAACCACTTTCCGCTCACTGATTGCTGACAAACTGTATGAGCGACGTGGCAAAATGCTGAGGAATACCCTTATCATGAACTAGTATCTCATTACACCAGCTGTACCAATATTATCGAAAAGCTTTCGCCCCAAATCAAGTTAGCACCATCCGAGTTCGCACCTCACTTTTTTGAGGGGTCGACCGAGTTCGCTGCACACTCTTGATGTCAGCCCGGAGTTTCCCAGAAAATTGGAGTCTCCCAGACTAACTTTAGTTTTACTCTTGAGAGTGAAAAGAGTGTTTTTATCTCGTTCTTTCAAAGTGATTATTGCATTTCTCAGTCACTACGCACGCTGTAATTGGTCAATTTATTCCGTATTCTCCTGTACGGGCCACTCAGATTTAGAGCTGTTTTTATTGTCAAAATGTTTCTTGATTTATTGTCAAGCGTTCTTAACTTTTATAACAAGTAAAAGTTTAAAACTTTCTTTCACTCGTTTTGCTTTTGACGTGCGACAGCAATTTGAAGTTGATCTCCGTGAATAGAAATCTTGCCCGAAATCTTAATAATCTTAACCCTTCAGGCACACGTCTTCTCGGTCCGTAGAATAAGTTACGGGCGCTCGTACAGGTCCGTAACTTACAGTAAAGACCTTGAACCTGGTTAAGAGCAGGCATATAAGAGAGTGACTACTGCAGGTAAACTCAATAAGGGTTCAGTGATAGAACTTAAAATGGACGACGCTAACACGTTGTCACGACGAAAGAGTTTTGTTAGTAATCTCAGTACAAACTTGAAAATGCGGGCAAGAATACGACCGAGTGTAAAACTTCCACAATTCATCTTGTCGCTTCATGAAACCAAAATTGATTAGGAGACTCTCAGAACAAAAACAAGCGCAGGTCTCATTTTCAGAATGTTATGGTAAAACATACATATATAACATATATATTGCAGACTCAAACCCACAAAATGGGCCTGCTCTCTTGACCGATAGAGAATCACAATCCGCGTCCATCCAAGGAGAACTGAACGCTTGCCCTGAAATGATCAGATCTGTCATTTCATTTCTTGTCTAAAGTTAGGAGAAGAATGGTTGGTCGCAACATGCTCGGCTCAGGCCCCTGTGGAAGGTTGCACGGTCGGACGTGCGTAATAAATTCACACGCGTGCCATTCTCCTTCCTCCAGTGAACAGACCCCCGGGGCAAGGAGAAGCTACCAGTCTCTTAGAGGTAATGTTTTGAGGGGATGGAGTAAATATCCTTTCCTTTGTTCTGCTTCATCCAAATTGAAATAAGTTTTTATCTCCAGGAAGTCCTACCTCGTTTCTTCTTCGCTGGGGGTGGCGATTTGCTGTTTTTATTTTCCTTTGGTGAATCTTCGTATTTCCGTTTTGCACTCTGAACAAAAAGAAAACAGAGACAGAGAAAAGAATTCGTATGCCCTTAAACCAGGAAATCCTGAAAAGATATGTTAAATCATAAGACTGAAACAAGCACTAGTACTAGTCAATTGACTATTTAACGTGACTGTGTTATGCACACTGTAGTTCAATCTTTGTCTTTTTCTTCAGTGTAAAACCTGCGTGATGATATCAATAATAATTTTGCATTAAAATATGATTGCTTGACAAACTGTACCTCGCTAGTTTTTCTCTGAACAGGTTTTTCATCTGGTTTTGGAGATGATCTTCCTCCAATTTTCTCTGCTCTGTCTTTAGCCACTGGGTGTCTGTCTTTATTTAACGAGTGTCCGTCCTTAGCTACTGGGTGTCTGACGTCTTGAACACTGCTGACAGCACTTGGCTTCCTGTCGTCTGTTGAGGTGGCAGCTGTCGATGCTGCTCTAACTTCAGCCGCAGTAGACATGGGAGGCGGCGAGGCTTTCTTTTGGAGTTTCTTGAAAAAAAGACTTCCAGAGGAAACCATTTTCTTGTCTTCACTATCACTGTCGTCTTTTAAAACAAAGCGACCAAGTCTCTTTGAAGCCTGAAAGTGTTATTTAGAAACAATATAATTACAAAAAAATCGGACGATTTTAATTTTGGACCAAAAAAGTGTCTGGACGTGAAACAGAGCATTCTCAAACTCCTTAATAATTATTCAAATTAAAACAAAGAAAATCACAACCGTGAAGGAGGTTTGGATTCCTGGTCTTAAATAAGCAGAGATTTGACAATTATACTTCTCCGTTTACTCCTTAGTTTTTGGTTTGATTGAGAAGATATATCAAACACTCGAAACAGTGTTTCACCAGCTATCCAAACACCTCGAATTTCCTCAAAAATACTCCGCTGCGCGTCGTATTTTCTAATTTTTCCTCGGTGTTTGGATCTCCCGATGAAACACTGTCTCTCGTGTTTGATATATTGCGTATAAAACTTTTCAGTAGCTCCAAAGTCGTTAATTTCCTTTATGGAGCAAACTCTGATTGAAACACTGGTTGGAATACATAACAGCTTGATAGAATTTTCTCGTTGGTGTATCTGTTAAAACTATCTTTTTCACGGATGTCAGTTGTTTCCTTAAGCTATGTTTCAGCAAGGTGTCTGAATTTTTTGTCCGAAATGAGATAAAAAATGTCTGAATATTAATCATCTGTCACAAAAAGTCAGAATTTTTTTTACAGGTAATGTAACTGGCATTTACTGTTTTTAATTATACCTTGGCTTGACAGGCGTCGCAGAAAGCAAAAATTCCCTAACTATTCACTGACCCGAAAACAGTTTTCAGTATCATAATATAACTTATCAATGACCAAAAGTTTGAAAACCAACCGATTTACACATTTTGCATCAATTTCTGTTACGGAGTACGTTAACAAATTTTATTTATCAGTGAAACACAGATGAGCATCATCAGTACTCCGCACAAAAAAACGGCTACTTAAAAAAAAAAACATCCTTAACGATGGCCAGCAATTTAGAATGTTTACGAGAAGTCACTTAATTCCTGTGACTTTTCCCTGCCCTTTAGAAAAATTATAATTATTTCTGCCTTTTTTCTTATACATGTCAACCCTGCTAATAAAAGTAACGAGTAAGAGACCTTTATTAACGTGGTCTAAAACACTTAGCTCATTACAATATTGTAAGAATCGATATTTCCCAGGTATTGCCACGAACAAAAAGATAAAACAAAAACACTAAGATATAATTTATATAAAAATCCGAGAATGCAGTTACCGGTACTGATACATATTAAAATGAAATAAAAACAATGTACATTTCAATAAAAATAATAAAACTATTACAAATCAATACAGCTGTGTGATGTCATTTTTTCTTCTCTTCTTTTTTTTTCAAGCGCCTTTTAAAGCTACCTAGTTGAGTCTCATAAAAGTATTAGATTCTGGACTGAGTAACAAAGGGTTTAACCCTAGCTGGGGTCCCTGAGTTCTCATACCAATAGTCAAGAACTTTCACAGTTTATCTCTCTATTAAGAGTTATAAAGACTATAGGCAAACATTTAGGAGAATCCAGATGCTAAGGAATTTTGATACAAAAAAGCAAAGGGGCAACTAGCCTAAAAGTAGGCTGTCAGGTGTTGCAAAACTAGATAAACCAATAAGAAAGCAAGCTGGTAAAAGGACTGGTACAAGTCAGTAACTGAAGGTGAGTCAGCAAGAATGAAAGCTCTCATTTATATTGCCGGGCACCTCCCTGGCTCACGTTTTGTGGCTTTGCTCAAGGCATACAGTGTAACGCATAACAGCCTGGTAACAGGCTGAGGGTTGACCTGCAGTGGACTAGAATTCCAACTATGGGAAGTACTAAGACAAACTGAGTAACCATGACAACAATTTTGCCCACCCTGGCATTGGTTTGACCATCTTCAGGATTTTTTTCCCATAAAAAAGTCCAGTTCAAAAAGATTTGTTTGACTGTGAAAACCAAATGCCTTTAGGACATTTGAAGACTTGATGAAAACCTTAAATAGCATTACTTTGTTATACTTACTGTGACTGACGGACTTGCTGTAGCTTTCTCTGCGGTGTCATCATCATTATCATCAGGAGGTGAATGGAGGTTTATAAATGACAAGCCATACTGTTCATTCTGTGAGACAAAAAAATGTAGGCTTTAACTTAATATAGGATGTACATGTACTGTATTTCTACCCTAAAATTTCTTTGTTTACTAATTAACATTTAAACTACAACCCTGAGTTTTCTGTGAGCGAATAATTGTTCAGGCATAGCCAAGTTGTCTGTCACGCATAAAAATGAGAAAGCAGTCTAATCAACTTAGTAGACGCTAATGGATTACAGCACAAAACCTACAGTTTCATTTCGTACATTTGAAGCCTAAATTTGAAAGTTATTTTCAGTTTCAAGAGCAGAATGCATGTGATCAGTGTCTATCAGCAATTACTGTAGTACAAATTTACTGTAGTCTATTGTGAATCCTTGAATTTGATTGGCTATATTACCGTCGACTATCTGCTGATAGTCAACAGTTACGCATCAGTGCACATCGCGCAGCACGCCTTGACTTTAACAATCATGAATAGCAAATTCCATAGATCTGTTTCTCTTCTAAAAATGTGGTCACTCTAAACTGGCCATCATTTATATGTTAAGATGATTTCCACAGAACTTTTGAACAATAACGAGAAAAATAAACTTGTCAAGAAACCTTATAGCATGGTAATATTTTGAATACATGTATGAAGAAGCTTATCAAGACTTATGCTCTTAAGCCGACACTGAGAGAGAAAATTTAACTTGAAGTTATCCATACTTCTGTGTTTTTGAGTAGATTTTTAGTAAATAATGTTAGCTCTTGTTGCTTGAACTTTGAGCAGAATCTGTCTTAATCATGCTTAGTTATACTCAGTCTAGATCAATCAATGATGCTACAGTTACTGTTAGTAGTATTCTAGGTGAATTATAGCACATTTATTTATATCTTATCAAAATGGAAAATGCACAAGCCTGAGAAAATACCAAAGTTATTTACCTTGTTAAATGGCTGTGTACAGACCAACTTAATCCTGTCCCACTTCTGCGCTGCTACAGGCTTGGAAAGTTTATCAGCTCCTACAAAAGGCAAAATATAATTTTTAGTTGAGGATATGTCTTCAGATATCCACAGTTTTAACTCAAAATATATAAATATTTCCTTGTTTACCAAACATCCTGACTCTATTGATATTGGTGAATGATTTACTTTCAGCTGGGCTCATGAAAGAAGATGCAACAAGAAGCACCTTAAAATAGGGACAAAAAAGAATAAATTAACTATCACAAATGCAAGCACAGCAAGGGGTTACTGATAGTGTAATATGTTTTATGTTTGTTCCTGGTTCAAGTAACTGTGCTATAAATCCCACAGGAAAGGGAATAATATCCCCAGGGGTGGGGCACTCCCATTTACAGGTTACCAGGTATATAGGTGCGTGCTGTGGGATAGGGTGGGGTTTTTGAGCTTCTCGATTCTTAAATAGGGTATCATTTTGCCCCTGTTGGCGTTGTGTTCCTGGCGTGATCCTTATATAGAATACCTCAGTTGGGCCAGATAAAATTGCTGCAGTGCTCAAATGGCCAGCTAAACAAAAAGCACTGATCTGTTTAAACTGAACTATTTGTTTACTACCAATATTACAGAACAGGAAATAAGCTTCAAACATCCACAACATCCATAGTTTTGTTTTTTTCCCCCTTCAATAGAATGTCATTCATTGCGCTTTAAATAGGTGTCAATTTTATGTCCTTCATCCTTAAATAGAGTCAGGGTTTAAGACACAGCACACATCTATCCCAAATTTACAGAAGTACCCCCCCTCTCCGGGATAATTTGGAACTCAGGAATTAAGTGCTAAGAGGGTGATAGCTAATTTGGTTAATTAGAAATAAAAACCATTTTGATGATGTTGCTTTCTGAAATTTCATGAGAGTCTGCTTTGCATTAATTATTGTAAACAAATCAATAACACAAGAATAACATATTTGCTGATGTCACATATGAGCTAGAGGAAGCAAAGCTGTCATTAATCACAAATCGAGAGGACCAAAAAAATTTTGTTTGATTTTCACCTGAAACTGTTCATCAGAGCTCCATGATGACCTACCAACTAACACTTCTACAAGTGCAGAACCATTGTTGCCTGCAAAAATAATCAGCAAAATGCAGTTTGCTCTGTTCCTTAGAACCTTGGCTCCTCAATAGTTATCAACAAAAAGACAAAGTTGTTTTAACTGGACTTGACTTGGTCCACTAGACTGGAACTGCACTGTGCATCCCTACTGTACACAATTTTTGCGTCATTGCCTTGTGCTTGCGAGTGCGTACATATACACAACATAAAAAATTTGGTGACTTTTTCCTAATGGCTTGGCTTTCTATAGACAAATCGAAACGAGTACCAGGACCTAACAATGTTTTTTTATTTTGTTTGAATGTAGCAATCACTTTCTTTCTATACAGTGAATATAGACCAATTTCTATTGCAGAGTAACAAATTATCACTCAAAATGAGAGCATAGCTGGCACTCATAAAAGATAATATGTGCCACGAAGAACATTGTGTGCTTGTAGCATATTGAATCCCTGTTGACTAAATATGGGTGAATTTATTTAAATGACCCCAAAATCAAACTCTACCCATGCGATTGTGTTGGGATTATTAAATCTACTTTAAATAGATGTATAAAGCTTTTTGCAAGAACTGTTGTGTGACTTTGTGATATGATAGCTCATCAGCCTATCCAAGCATCAAAGTGTATCAGCTTGAACAAGCCCAAACATTTTTGTCTGTGGGAAAATTTTAACACTCGGATTCGTGAACTTCTAGCTAGTTTTCCTGGCACCTACGATGTGAGTATTCGTCTTCCAATGCGACTAATGTTTCTTCACTGTTATTTGGGGAACATGGAGAGTTTTATCACGATCAGGATTTCTTGCAGTGGGAGTGACATGGATTTCATGCCCTTGGCTAACCTGGTGTAATTTATGAGGTTTTTGGAGCTCACAAGATTGCAGTGTTCGTATTAGAGACTTTATCAACAATGGACGTCTTCGGCTAATGTGTTTACGTCCTTGTTGCTACCCAATTCAGATCATGTGATGACTCATTAGGGAGGTTCAACTGTTCTATTTGTAGATACTCTCATACACTCAGTTGCATGTGACAAATTGCTCAATTGTAACTTTCCAAATTAATCATTGCGTTGTCTGAATTGGTGGCAACAAGGATGTAAACACGTTAGCCAAATCCCTCTATTCTACAGTGGCCTCAATGAAATCACCAACATGTAGAGCATTTGCCTCATGTCAATCTCCACCAAACTTCAAAGTGGAAATTTACAATAGTAGCTTCCAGCACCTTTGCCTCTATCATCAAAATGTCCCCAATGCATATTACAAAAGCCAATTATTTGGTCTTATTTACAGTAGTCAACTGTTAATTTAAGATTAGAATTGTAATAGAAATTTCAAATGAACTACACCAAGAAAGCAAACAAAACCAGTTTCCATTTTGAATGCAACAATCACAGTCACATAGACCTTGATGTAGAAATGTAAAACACCGCAGTGATTTCATCATCATTATCATCAGTCCTTATTGCTCCCAGTAGGGCATGGGCCGCACAGTGATTTCAGGACCTTTATTTATTGATCACCAGAATTATTCCAAAAATTTTACGAATGATAAAAACACAACATTAACAAATCATTTGCATAATCTGCACCACAACTACAACCCTCTAGATTGCTTACACAATTTCTGGGTTAAAAATAAAGGTACCCCAAAAAGTTATGTCTACACTTATCACAATAATTATGGTAATAAATTATTAATTATAGAGCATGGTATAGACCTTTGCATAAATGGAATCTAGATTTGAATAACAATACTTTTTACATCCTTAATTTTAGCCTTGTACTTTTGTTCAAAGACAAGGATTTTTTACATGATGTGAGGCCTAGGATGTGCAAGTATTATTATTCAAAGTAAGGCACCATTTACCCATGGAGTTTATACTTTGATGGCTAACTGTCAAGGCCAATGAAAAATCTTGAATTGCATTATCCAATGATACAGTTTTAAATAATGTCCATTATTTCTACCCACCTATATCAATGGAGCTGTAATCTGTGTTGCCTTCTCAAGCTGAATAATGAAAGAAAACAGCTTTTAACCATGCATTGAGCTGTAAATATGTTAGCAAAACTTGATTGTTTCATGTTTTTTAAAAAGGCAGTTTCGCCAAGCAGAAAGCAAGCAAAATGCCTTGAAATTTGCTTCAGTTTCAAAAGAAGGAGGCATCATCGGTTTTGGATTAACTCTTCCATTTCAACCTGCAACAAATATTAAATTCAACATTTTTTTTATTTTTATATTAAATTTACCTCTAAAATGACCGAAGCCTGTTTCTCTCCGGCAGTCGCACATCTCCATTTTCTATATGTTTCTGATTTAAGCAGGTTCTGTGCTGGTTGAGCCTAAAGAACAGTTTGAAATGAAAGTTTCATGGAAAGTTTGTAGAAAAGTTAAACGAGCAATTTCACATCAACGGTAGAAAACCACTCTTACCACATCTTCGCTGCTAAAGGATAACCATGCCTGGTCGAATAAGAGGCATGACTTAGTGAAGCTTTTCAACCTCAGAATCGTATAAGTTTGTGTTGTTTTTTCTGAAAAGGCGGTGAACACAACCTCGCCAGGCGTCTTTGCACAGATATGTAGGGTCTGGGACTCTAGTTTGTCACGTCACCTGTCCCGCCAACTTCCTGTTGAGCTTGTGCTACACGTGATGCGGGTGAACGAGCAGCTCACACTCTGCTTCAACTCCATCTTGGGAATATCATTTTTCAGTTTTTCGCTTCATACACAACGTTTGCTTAAATCTTTAAGAGAATGTCAGCGAATAGCGCTTCTATATCGGTAAGTCGAAACAGTTTCCATTTATAGGCGGAGATAAACTGGTCTAAACGCACGTTCATAGCTCCGGTTCAAGACCGAGTTCACACATATGTTTTTACATCTGTTTTTAGCCACCGTTTGTAAGCTTAATTGCTAGCTGTTTATGTTTTTGGCTGGTTTTCCACACCACGGACTGCTTTGGTTATTTGTTCATGGCGTTGTTAGACATATTTTAGCTTCTGGACGCCCGCCGAAGCCGTTTGAATCGAAGTTGTCACGTTTTAGTGTTGTAATCCTGCAAACAGCTTCGTCGCAGCTGACTCGGAGTTCAAATGTCACTGACAAAACCTAAGATCAAAATATGAACTACAAGGCTAACGGCAGTTTTTAAATTCGTGCTTTAAATTGCACGAGAAGTTATCGTCGTCTTGCTTAATGAAACGTGCACACGGGAAATATGAACGCCGTATTATAAAGCTGACACAGCGATACATGTACATGCATTAGAATTATCCGAATTTTTCGCTTTTCAATGTGGATCAGTTAAAGTATTCAGTAGAGGTCGGTTATGAACCTGAATTGGTTTTCTGGGTAACGGTAGTCAGTCCACTCGAAGAACATCTGTTTATTTCTTCCATGAGAGACGCTACTTGTGTGATTTAGGCACTCGGCATTTTGCACGACAAGGACGGGTCCAGTAATATTGTTGGAAGCTTGGATAACACTGTCCATTATACAAGTTCCGGGCTACAATTTGCAGTCATTAGGTCGCCAGGGATAACTTAAAATCGACCAGGGCAGCATACAAGACGTACAATTGAGGCTTCATCAGCGGATATATGACTACAAAACAAACAATTGAGTTGAAGTATTTTGCAAAAGTATGACCTAAAAATAATAGTAAATAACGAGTAGTTTAAGTGGACTAACTTTCCTTCTTTCACCCAATTCTAATTTACTGGCTTCAGTGAATGTTAGTTCATGAGTGGAAAATTCCAAGGGAAACCATAAACAATTCTGAGCTTTGTCCAATTCGGCATTGATTTCTCTGTGTCCACTTGCCACTTGCCCTATACTAGACCATCTTGCTTGATTTTGCAGCCTATTCTAGACTAGGTACCAAACCACCTACCCAATTCCAACTAGGCTATTTTCATGCAGAAATTTATCAATTGCTTATCAGAAAATACTGTTTTCATTCTTCCTCTCCTTTTTTCTTTTCTTCTTGTGTCTGCATTTTTGTGCTTCAGTTCTTCTTGCTGACATGTATTTTAGGGCCTACAAAGTTAATGCTCACAAACTCGCAAATGCAAGTGCTTTTTGATAATCTGCAAGTCGAGAAAATATCTTCTAGCAAACATTGTGCAAGTTAGAATCATCCGTGCTCTCCCAAACAGGTTGGAATTAATTTGCTAGTGATCTCACCAAGTTTGCTAGTGGAACAGATGTGATCAGCAAAACTTTGCAAGCTGGACTAAGAAATCAACTTTGGAGCCCTGTATTTTATTTCTAGTTACTGCTGCTGTTAAGTGGCTAGCCTGGCTTCCGCTAAGCCCTATGGTTTTATTCCAGGGCAGCTAGTTACTCCAACTTTATTGCCCCCCGCAGGGTTTTGGCCCGAAGGCCAAACCCGAGGAGGCACCCTAGGATCCCCCGCGTGTATACATATAAGGAATTTCAAAAATGTAAAGATGTAAGTAAGTAAGTAAATTGTAGTATGCAAAAAAAATCTCGATTTGATCAAACTAGGCGCGCACGGTGGTCTCGGGTAATATTTCAGCAATTGCGCAAGGTGCTGTCGGGTAGATGTCATTTTGCAACCACGAGGTCTTCGAGCAGCGCTTTAACGTCTTGCGAGTAGGAGGTTGCGTTTCGTCGTCTTCTAACAACATTTCGAGTTCTTTCAGCAGTGTTTAAAGGTCTTGCAACCAACGAGTTCGCATGTCGCTATCACCTAGCCGCATTTCAACCACGAGTTCGCGTTTTGCCATCTTCTAGCAGCGTGTCAAGGTTTTGCAACCACGAAGTCGCGTCACGCCATCTTTAGGCCCGGTTTACACGTCGCATTTTACATGTGCCGAATCGAATTGCCAAATAAAGTGCATGTAAAATTAAATGCGACATATTTCAATTCGATGCAAGTCAGTCGAATATTCGACTGATCCAGTCGAATATACGACTGAAGTTCGACAGTTGATTTCAACGCCGTAATTTACATGTGCCAAATCGAATTCAAATTATGTTAAATAATTTGTTTGCTCGAATGGGAATTTAAAACACGTCGCTAGCTCTCACCAATTTCATTCGGCAAAAAAAATGCGACGTTTAAATCAAATCAGCAGAACGTATTCATTCGAGTCGACTAAAATTAGTATTTGATTCGGTGCATGTAAAATGCGACGTTTAAACCGGGCCTTAGCAGCCTTTGATAGGGTGATGATTATTTTGTAGTTCAGTGATTTATTTGAATTCAAAAGCATTCACAGCACTGAATAAAATTATTCGGTACAAAATTTGATTTGTTAGACACAAATCAGCAACGGGGTCGACAGACTCGATCCAACAGATTAGAAAGATGATTGATAGACTCGATCCAACAAATCAGAAAGATAATGTCAGAACAGAATCCCAACTCAGAGTTGCATTGATATTGTCAGAAAGAGATACGGAGTTTGTTAGATCAATTTCCATTTGAATGTGTTGCTGTCGAAGATAAACAAGTAGGTGGTTACAGTTCGAAGAGGGCACTTTATGAATTCTGTTTTTGTTAACCCGGTATTTATTCATGTGCTGTTGATGCTTATTTGGAAATCTCTACGCATTTGTTTCTTCCATATTTATCAAATCTACGTCCTAGGAATGAGTTTGCAGACCTGCTTTTCAATGTTTGCTCACATTATATCTCTTCGAGAGAATATTGTTCATTATTGAGGGAAATTAGGAAGGGTTTGGTCATACATAATAGATCTTTGTAGTTCATTTGCGGCTAGGGATTGTAATGCCTGTTTTAGCCAGATATTTGAGAATAGAACATTTGGTTATCGCAATGAAGAGGAAGAGAGCCTTTTCATGACGCTAAGAACATTTGATTCTTTTTGTCACTCATGCTCGAGATCTGTGAATTTGAATAGCAGTAATCTTTTGACAGTAGTGACAGCATATGGATTAAATCAGTTGGGTTTAGATAACAATATGTGGCCTATTTTTGTAACTCAATGCACACAAATCCAGGAAGGTTAAATTGCACCAATTGCGATATTCAAACTTCTAAGCCTGTTTACACAGAATATTTTCTTTACAATAAAATAAACAAATTTCTTAACACACAATACGTTGCTGTTTCACAAAAAAAATGACAAAAAAATGTATGGCTGTAATAGATTTAATTGCCATTTACAGAAAAATATGTTTACCAGTCATGGATGTTAACTTCAATAAATATTCAAACGTTTCTTTTTAACAGTCGTATGCACAGTATTTATATTCAGTAAAAACCATTTACAGGTGTTAAACAGATCTTCGAAAGCGGGGGCAGCTCTAGTGAAAACTATTACTAGTAGCTAAATCAGTACAGTACGTTCCGATCGTCAGAATTTACCCAAGGATAACAATAAGGTGACAGGCAGAGATCTCCGTAAGCCCCGGCGACCGGCGAAAATCGCCGGCTAGTCGTCCTGGGCGCGCCGGCTACTCATCCAAATAAAAAAGTAAATAAGTACTTTGTTTTACATCCAACGGCAACTTTTCCATTTGCGACGCCTGCTTTCCCTTGGGTAAATACATTCGGAAACAAATAAAGTTTTCCTTAAAGAGCCAAGTGTCCAAAAAATGTTTTTGACGGATTAAACTTGAAAGTTTCGTCGAGAATTTCGCCATGCTTGAATAGAAGGTTTCACGGTCGCGGACGTCATCTTGGTAGTGGGGCAAACGCGGCAAAATTTACAGTGAATGTATGGGAAAAATCGTGATTTTGATGCTCGATAACTCGAGGAAGGTTGATATTCTGAAATTTCGGTGAATTGCAAACTAAAGATATAAGCTAAAAAAGTGTACCGATTGAATCTGAAGAGCATCGGTTCGCTGAGAAGCGAGAAATCGTCGTTTTAGTTTTTCATACAAACGCTTCTAAATTTTCCCGCGAACGGCGGCTCCATTTTACAGACAAATATATGAGAAATAAGAATTTAAATATGCGGCCTTCTTTGTCAGAGTACAATCGATTACCTCTTTTAGCTAGCATTTTTAGTTTTTAATTCATAGAAACTGTAGAATGTCAAACTTCCTCGAGTTATCGAGCATCAAAATCACGATTTTTCCCATACATTCACTGTAAATTTTGCCGCGTTTGCCCCACTACCAAGATGACGTCCACGACCGTGAAACCTTCTATCTGCTTGCAGACAACGATCGAATGTTCAGCAAACGAAACAGGCTCAGGTTGCGAGGCAGCGGTTACCGACGAAAAACACTCCATATAAGACAACATATTCTGTATTCCAACACGTGCAAAATGGCGGAAATTCCTCTGCCGGCTACTCCATTTAATTCTCCTTCTACTCCAAAATTTAGGGAGAACACTGACAGGCCTGCGCGACTCCATTCACGTGTAGTAGCCGCTTAGGAAGTTTTGCCCCTTTTGTATGGTACGATCGGAGGATCTTTGAATATTTCGCTAAGCACTAATCCTGTGTTTTCAGGGAGACATTTCGTCAGAGTAAAGCCGTTAGAGGTCATATTTCTGTGTGGCTTCCGCTGTTATCCGCTTGTAATTTGCAGAGTTTGACACCTCTGTTTTTTGCCAGTTTTTTTCTCTTGATATTGCAAGATATGTTTTAGGTTCTCTCAAATGTTAGCTCTGGAGGAATAAAGTTTGAAATATTCCTTTGGCATCTCGTTTATTTGGATGGCTTATTTTCACAGAGTAATCTTACGGCAGGGATCCAAATGAAAGTGTTTTGCCGCGTTTTCATTGAGGACAAAAAGCTTGACTCTAATTTGCATATATGGCGACTGTAACGCGATACTTATGTTTACATTTCACTTCTGTTGTGCTTTCGAGATACGTTTGCTCGTACACTCTTCTCTTTTCTAAGGATGTTATTTTTCCGGCCCAGACTGAATATTCTTATTTTTCTGCCGATTTTAGGCTGAAAATATTCTTGTATTATTCCTACATTATTAATAGCTTATGGCATTTTCATTTTATTTAGAATTTATTAGGCTATCAAGTACAAGTGTTTGGTTTCTGGATCTGGATCGCGTTCAGCACATAGTGCAAGTGCTCTGGACACCACTTTTCGTAGCGAGGCCAAGATATCACGTCAAAATATATTCTTACATAAAAAAGAGTGCATATCAAGACAATTGGTTTTTTTTTTGTATCAGACTGGAACAATAACGTTGAATATTATTGTTTCAATGAGCAGAAATAAAAGAAAGCGGGGGCAGCTTTAGTGATAACTATTACTAGTTATTAATAATTTCATTGAAATTTGTAACTGAATGAGTACAATAAAGATTAAAAGAGTGATTATTGCTATCAAAGTCCAACATACAGTAACTAAACCAATACCTTACTAAAGTCATTGGGTAAAGAACCCTGTTCTGGGCTAAATAAGAAATATACAGGTCAATATCCAAGTAAATTGTATGCTGTTATGGACCAAAACTATCTGATTTTTATACCTATCCCAGACTGTAGTCAGTGTTGTCAAACCAAGCCAGTGACTGCCAAAGTTCCTCTGCCTACTTGATTATACACCTCCCACCCCCACCCCCCCCCTCGCTCCCCTAGACATCTGGTCCCTGTTAAGACTTAACAGCTGTCTTGGGGCCAGCAGCTTTAATTGATTATCTTGGTCTGCTTTGTTGTGCAGGAAATCTCTCCCTTAAAGCAACAAAAGAGGATTTGGCTCGCCACTTTGGTCTTGATAGCACTCCATACCTGCAGTCATCATCATGGATTGAATTAGCTGTGGAGCGTCCTGGTGCCTCACAAGGGTTTGGTTTTATTAATGTTCCAGAACATCTTGCAGGTACATTTTAGTGAAACTCTAGGAGGACTTTTGCTTGCTATTTGGCAAAAATATGGCTTGGGATTCCTAATGGCACTCCAAGCTCAAAGTTTTCAGAAATTGTCTTTGGCTACTGGGTTTAGAGGTTTATTCAACTCTAAGAGTACTTGCAGGGAGTAAACACTGACACACATGCTGTGGAGTGTTTATTGCCTTCATTTGACATTAATAACATTTGAAAGTTCAAGAGCTGGATTGTGAGGTTGTGCATTTTGTAACTGTCAACATGGTTAACAAGTGTTATAGGACTATTGTAACAGTGCTTCTTTGTTTAATCTAGGTCACTTGCTTCAACTGAATGGGACTAAACTCTATGATAAAATCATAAAGTTGAACCAGCCAAATCAGGAGGAGGTCGCAGTGGCAGAGTGTCTATTCCATCAATGATTCCTCCATCTTACGTGATGCCAGTTCCACAGATGAGCAATTATGCTTATGGTTCAAACCAGTATAATAATTATAACCAAAAGGGTCGGAGGAACAGGCGACGCCCTCAAGGCCCTAACGACATTGTAAAAGTTCCTGATGATAAAGTGTTGCAGCTCATTGATGTGGGAGTTAATCTACCAAATAAAGTGTAAGTTTGGACAGTCTGAATTCAAGCCCAGTTGCCCAGCATGCTTAAACTTATCTCTGGTTTCCATGGCAAGAAGTAATCTGAAGTGTTCCCCCCCCCCCCCCCCCAACTACCCACCTGCCCCTGGATAGGGAGGTTGTACATTGCCGGACAATCCCCAGAATTTAATTTGTTGGTACTCGTTTATTCACCTGTGTGGAGAGAGGCTCAGACCCATACTTCTAAATCCAAATTTAAGGACATTAACCTTTTGGCCACTGTGCCCTTCATAAATTGTGTAGTGTTGACTACATAATAACCGAGAGTGAGGGCGTTACAGGACAATCTCAAACTGAGGCCTTGCCGTATTGACCAAGCGATAGCAAGGTCAATATGGTAGGCGGAGGTTTGAGATTTTCCTGTAACGGCCAAACAGTCAAGGTTATTAAGTTGTTTATCATGTGGCACCAACAAGAAAAATAAAGACGGTTTTTTAATTACTCTTTGCTTTGTTTTTGCAAGCCCGTAATCAGCCTGTGGACATTACGGGAGAATAATGCCCTACAATTCAGTGACAATTAGCCAATCAGAGCACGCATTATATCGCCTACAAACACAAGCCATGTAATAAATTATAATAATGGCTGCATTTACTAAGATTTTTTATGTATCAGAGATAGATATCATGATTGAACATTAACTTTTATTACATTTTTTAAGTCTAGAGGATGCACACAACATAAATTGTGTCTCAAACAAACTTAGATGTTTTCAATATAAGGTGGTACATAAGATTCTACCTACTAACAGCTATCTTTACAAAATGAAGTTGAGAACATCTCCAAGCTGTGATCGTTGTAGCCACCCTCATGAGAATTTATTTCACCTTCTATATGAATGCCCCAGTATTCAAATTTTTTGGCAAAGGGTAATTAGCTGGTGGAACAAAAAGAGATCGAAAAATGTCACCCTAAGCGTTTTGGATATTTTATACGGCTATAAGCCTGAATTGAATATTTTTCAAGCCCTCAATCATTATGTTATTATTGCAAAATGTCACATCTTTCTCTCATGGTTAAATAAAACCTCTCCCAGCTTTAAAATTTTCAGCCTTATACTTAATGAAAAGATTCTTTGTGAACGTTCAATTGGTTTTAAAGATAACACACTGAGGAAATTCAGAGCAAAATGGGGAACACTATGTGCATGAGCCGCACCAAATATCTTTGTCTCAGGGGATGTGCCACTCCTCAGGGCTGAAAATAATGGGTGCCTAGTCCAGACATGTCCATGATGTTTCTAGCGTTAGCCCTTTGTCAGAGCGAATCCGTCCAACGAAGGGCCAACGCTTGAAATGTCAGCTTCCAAATCTCTTTACGGTGGCCGATTCACATTATAACCCAGTTGATAAAACCAAATTTTCTTGTAATACTCCCACTGATGCAGCACCACAGTTTCTTTAGAAACTTACCCACTTTATTTTCCATAATTACCGGTATATCGGGTTTCCACGTTGGACTGTTCTTTCCTCTTAGATTTGCCAGAGATATTCGAAATGTTATTGAGCAAGCTGAAGTTGTAGGAATCCAGCAGATGATTCTAACAGGAAACACTCTGCAGATGAGTCAGTCAGCTGTCCTTCAAGCTAAAGCTCATCCTCGTGTCCTTTATGCATCTGTGGGTGTACATCCACATTTTACGACAAAGGAATGGAATGAAAAAACTGCCAAGGAGATTGAAGAATTAGCAAAGGATCCTGTGGTTGTCTCCATTGGTGAAGTTGGTTTGGATTTTCACAGGAATTACTCAGACGAGAAGGCACAGATTGAAGCATTCACAAAACAGGTACTTCCTCCTCTAATATGAACTATTTTAATTCTTGGTTCAAATAAAGGTTTTAGTGCTCATCAAACAGACCAAAAGCAGTTCTAGTTTCTTTCAAGTCAATTCGGGGTTTATCTTAATTAAGAAGGCTGTCTCTCTAAATACCGACCACTGATTTTACTTCGAAAATTCGATTTTCTCATAAGCTGGGATTTTAAAGCCCTTACCTAGTTAATCACTAAAATGAGTTTCATTTGATTAAAAATTGTCATTGAATTTCCTAGGCTTAGTTAAAGTTCGGTCCGCTGGACTCAAGTTGCATGCCTGCCGAAACTGGAAAAATAGCACATATTGCCGTCCGATCTAAAAAAATTAATATTCGCTCGAAAGTCCCAATTCTTTTCTTAAACTATAGATATATCACAACAGTTTGTCTAGCCAGTTTGAATCATAATTCAATGTTGTTCCTTCAACGGCTGAAAGCAGATTTTTCTACCCGTTAAATCGAGTTTTGAACCAAACACGAAAATAGCGTTACTTTGAAGGCGCGTTTTAAAAATGTGGCACCTGTTTGAAACCGCTGAACTACATGAATAGAAAGTATAATGACACTTAATTCAAAACAATAATAAAATTTGTCTGCCTACTAGGTTTTCAAAACTAATGACCGCTTGAAGTTCGGGAAATTTTGAAAAATATTTTAGTGAGTAACTGCATACTCGCCTTCGTGAAGTGCTCCTATAAATTCACGCAACTCTCTTACCTGGCTTCGAGATTAAAGTTTGGTCCTTTGTAGCAATCCTTGAATCCTAGGTAGCAATAAAAACTGCCAGCTTTTCCTTGCAGCGGTAGGTTTGTATATGTTTGCAGTTAATTTTTGGCTTCAGTCAATTTTATAATTTATACTAGTTAGTTTTTTTCTAACTAGGTGATTTTATTTTCAACTAGTTAGTTTTCTTCTAACTAGGTGATTTTTCCACTTTTTTTTTTGGGGGGGGGGGGGTGGGTGAGGGGTGTTTCTCAAAAAGAGTAACACGCTCACCAGCAGCTCTAACCCTATACCAATTCCTAACCCTATTGACCCCCCTACCTATCCTATCCTATACCCCTAACCCTATCCCTAACCTATTGACCCCCTGACCCTATCCCTAGACCTAGCTCCCCCCAGTTTTTTTATTATTATTTTGCACTCACCTGGATTTGAACTCCAAACCTCTGACTTTGAAGTCCATCTTCATCTCCACTATGCCACACAAGCAATCGTTGCAAATTTGCTCATATTTGTTGGTCTAATAAGTTATTGGTCCCAGACTCACCCTTCCCCTTTGACACAAATTACAGGTGTAACCTGGTTTGGAAATTTCAACCCAGTTTGAAAAATATGAACCAGTTCAAAATAAAATCACCTAGTTAGAAAAAAAACTAACTAGTTAAAAATAAAATCACCTGGTTAGAAAAAAAACTAACTAGTTAAAAATAAAATCACCTAGTTAGAAAAAACTAACTGGTTAAATTATAAAATTAACTGAAACCAAAAATTAACTGCAACATATACAAGGTACATTTACACGTTCCTGATCTGTGTCGAGCGTGACAGTCACATACTTCCGTGTTCTTTGTATTGCTGACCATTGTTTTCCTCGAAGTCGATTTAATCATGTAGAGTCCTCTTAAAAGGTTTGTAGAAGCACTCTTTTGGACGACTCTCGGCACACATACAAGTATGAAAACTAAACGGTGATCAGGGGATCCACAGAAGGATTCATAAATGTCACGGCCATTTTGTGTTTACAACAGGTGTTTTCGTTCCCAATCTTCGCGTGAGTATCACATCCTGATTCCCGTGATACAGATTGGGAACTAATTTAGAGTGCCTTCTTTAATAAAATCTGGGTCAGCACTCATGGTCAATAAAAATCGGGAATCTGAAAGAATCCGAAAATGAATTTTGCGTTTCTTTACCAAACAGATCAATCGTATATCTCTCGGATCATGGTGCGTCAAAAGAACCGAAGAATCCACTCCCGGAGTGAGGGTCGCACGGGGGTATTCTCGTGATGAGTGGTTGGCTGATATTTTCCGTGAAACGTGAATTTAGGAAATTATTCTTCGTGATTCATGACCTGAAGGTTTTGCGTAAACCGTGAGGACCCTGGAGTACAAACCGATACTCCTGATTTTACCACTCTATTGAGTCGAATGGTTAGAGTCGTCTGTCGAGGGTGACTTAGGTATGCGATTTGCAATATGGAGCCTTGACTAAGCCTTTCAGTAACTTGCTTTCTTCAAACACTCTTTCTAGATAGGTTGTATCAAGAGTATCTTACATGCTTATTTTCGTGATTCGGTAAAACGACATATTTATATTAGTGATCCGTGATCCTCCATTTTTTCCGTTCGTTAACCGTGACAGAGACCCCGCTGTACTACCCTCCAGAGTGGATACTTCAGTTCCTTTGACACACCATGATCCGAGAGATATATGATTGATCTGTTTGGTAAAGAAACGCAAAATTCATTTTCGGATTCTTTCGGATCTTGGATTTTCTTAAAGGAAGGCACCCTAAATTAGTTCCCACTCTGTATCACGGGAATCAGGTTGTAATACTCACGCGAAGATTGGGAACGAAAACACCTGTTGTAAACACAAAATGGCCGTGACATTTATGAATCCTTCTGTGGATCCCCTGATCACCGTTTAGTTTTCATCACTTGTATGTGTGCCGAGAGTTGTCCAAAAGAGTGCTTCTACAAACCTTTTAAGAGGACTCTACATGATTAAACCGACTTCGAGGAAAACAATGGTCAGCAATACAAAGAACACGGAAGTATGTGACCGTCACGCTCGACACAGATATGTACCTTGTATACAAACCTACCGCTGCAAGGAAAAGCTGGCAGTTTTAATGCTACCTAGGATTCAAGGATTGCTACAAAGGACCAAACTTTAATCTTCAACGCCAGGTAAGAGATTTACGTGAATTTATAGGAGCACTTCACGAAGGCGAGTATGCAGTTACTCACTAAAGTATTTTCAAAATTTCCCGAACTTTAAGCGGTCGTTAGTTCTGAAAACCTAGTGGGCAGACAAATTATATTATTGTTTTGAATTAAGTGTCATTTATACTTTCTATTCATGTAGTTCAGCGGTTTCAAACAGGTGCCACATTTTAAAAACGCGCCTTCAAAGTAGCGCTATTTTCGTGTTGGTTCAAAACTTGATTTAACGGGTAGAAAATCTGCTTTCAGCCGTTGAAGGAACAACATTGAATTATGATTCAAACATGGCTAGACAAACTGTTGTGATATATCTATAGTTTAAAAAAAGAATTGGGACTTTTGAGCGAATATTAATTTTTTTAGAGCGACGGCAATATGTGCTATTTTTCCAGTTTCGGCAGGCATGCAACTTGAGTCCAGCGGACCGAACTTTAACTAAGCCTAGGAAAATTCAATGACAATTTTTAATCAAATGAGACTCATTTTAGTGATTAACTAGGTAAGGGCTTTAAAATCCCAGCTTATGAGAAAAATCGAATTTTCGAAGTAAAATCAGTGGTCGGTTTTTAGAGAGACAGCCTCTTAATAGTTACACATAGTCCTGGTGGTGTACATGCAAGATTAATGCAACAATCAAACAAATTTGGTGAGTTGTCAACATTGACATTTCGTCATACAGCATACTTGCAGGGCCAGACAAAAATCCTCTTCAATCAGTCCTTTGAGGACTGTGAAAGTTACTGCTACGTAGTTGTGCTACTCAAGAAATCATACATCATTTTTCGAGGTTTTCTTGCAGTCTTTTTGAATTACTCTTAAGAGCTGGCCAAGAAAGTCCTGACTATTCCCAGGCTGAACATCTATTTGGTACTGAGTTTGTTTTCAGTTGATGTATTTAACAGGATACCATGCAGTGATTGTCAATGTCAGATGTGATAATGATCCTTGGCCAGAACTTTCAAATAGAAGTCCTGTATAGTAATGCTGTAACCTCACTTGACTGTGCTCTTTCTTAGTCCTGTGTTCATCTTGATATTAATCTCCCATGTGAATCATGCAAAATGTTGACAGGTGATGAGGAGAATATCTTTGTTGACCTTGGAATTTGCTCTGTTTTCTTATTAGGTTGAGATTGCCTGTGAAGTTCAGAAACCTCTCTTAGCCCATGAGCGAGCGTCACATCAGAAATTCATTGAAGTGTTGAGCCAGTTTAGTGGCAGATTACCATCAATTGTGATTCACTGTTTTACTGGTAGTGTTTCAGAAATGAGTGCTTATGTTGCAATGGGATTCTATATTGGGATTTGTGGCTTTATTTGCAAAGGTTAGTGAAGCAACATTTGTCATTACATAATGATCAATAATGTAAAAAATTATATTGGCCAGGCATGAGGTCAAGATGGCTAGATATTGGCCAAGTTAATTTTTTTTGTTTCAGGCATGTTCTTAGACCAGGACGTAGTTAAACGAAGAAGGTGTTATCTTGCCTGCTTGGCATCCCTGTGCAGGCAAGATAGCATCTGCCACCCACTCAGGTAGCCAATCACATCGCATGATTTAGTTCATCTTGCCTGCTCACGGTGCTAGCCAAACAATAAGAGACGTTGCCTGGTAATGTGGTGTAATACATTACTAATGCAGATCAAACTTTTTAAACAGCTAAATGGGAGAGATAAATTTTGGAATTTTTTTGGTTATGAATCACTCCTATTCATAGAAACCTGGCTTGAACAAACTCTGAAGTGAATTGGAAGAGAACAAAGCCTTTCATTTTTTTTAAGAAGGAAACAGGTACGCAGTAAAGCATGATCTTATGTTTTCTCTAGAAACACCGGGAAAAGCACTCAGAGATGCTCTCAAAGAGGGTGTTCTTCCATTGGACAGAATTCTTCTTGAAAGTGATGCACCTTACATGATCCCAAATGCACCTGAAAAGGACTTAGATGATGTTTGTAGGTCCCTTCTTAAGAGATGCCAGCCTGGACGGAATGAGCCCTGTACTCTGCCAGTAGTAGCACACACTGTCGCAAAATGTCTTGGCGTTGATGCTGAAGAAGTGGCTCGAGCATCATCAGAAAATGCAAGGCGGGTTTTTGATTTGAAGCCTCCTGCACCAACCACACAACCTGCTGCTGCCAATGGTGCAGAAAGAGAATAATATTATTATCAATGATATTAAGAGAGTGAGGACTCCTTGTTCTTTCAGGCCTACAGGTAGTTAATGCGGAATGCAATTCTTGCTATTCCAGTGAACTTTTTGACAATCGTCCAGCTCATACTTGGATGACATTTATTTTCCTTTTTAGTAAATGTAGAATTTTAAGAAATCTCTTAACATCTTCCTTTTCATGGCTATTTAGTTTGGGAGTCAGTTTTTGTGAGGACAGAGAATTAGATTGCTTTTTTAGAAAGCAACAAATATGTTTACTCGTAGTACTCACTCGGAAAGGTTTCTGCTAAAAAGTTTCAAATATACAGTGTATCATTTTAGCTCAAGGTTGCAATTCAAGGTTATGGGCAAGTCTTATGGTGAATATTGCGCTACACTACATTTTGGACATCTGTAGCAAATTTACCTAACCTGACTTGCAGAACAGGCAGAAAATTATTATAAGCAAGTATTTTGAGAGGTTAGAAAAAGGGAAAGCTAGTCGCTTCAGCTCAGACCTTTGTCAATGAAGATTATAATAGAAAACTACTACATGTAACAGAAAAGTGATATATGTTAATAATTTGTTACAAAGTTTTGTTAAAGTTTTAGTCCAGTGTAGTTATTTGCAGGGATCTTGCTACCAAAAGATGCCCCTACTGTGAAAAGGAGTTCAAGAGAAAGTGTACATTTGGGCTGTTCCCAGCACCAAAAATGTTACAGGCTAGTGAGGGTTGTATCTCGTTGCCTAGAAGTTATTTATTAAGGCGAATTCTAGCAATACGTTTTTTGTCAACCCTTGTGATGTCTTCAAACACGTCTGTCTTGTATTTGTTACATTGGTTTCTGTTGTGGTCAGTTAGCTCTGATTTATAATACTCAGTTTGAGATAAAAATACTCATTAGGTTATTGTTGAAGTAATCGTCACGTTACAGTTTTTTTCAGAGTTTAAGTTCTTTAAAAAGAGTTTAAATTACGTTATCGATATTACAAATATTATACTTTTATTGAGCAATATTGTTTTGTTTTGTTGTTTAATTTGTATAGCAGCTTTCAGTCGTTATTTTTGTTGTGAGAAACTCGCAATAAACCTTGTGGAGGTTTTGTTTGCGATTTAGCTAGGATAAAAGTTTTTAATCTGCATATTTTTTGCCTCAACACAGAAGCGAGTTTGTTGTTGGGAGGGAACTGGAATGGGCTTTTTGCTCGATTCGGTTACATGGTACAGAATAAATTATGCTAGGATGCAAATAACACAGTGGAACTTTCAAAACAAAGAAAAGCCGGGCTGGACTGGTAAGAGTTCCTTTGTTTTGGAAGTCCCACTGCGTTATTTGCGTGCCAGCATAATTTATCTGTACCGTCTGACCGGATCGAGCAAAGGGCTTCTTAACGTTTCAACCCAGGTAAACCTCGGGCTCTTGCGTTCACCCACCACGCTCTTCCTCGTGCACTCTCCCATGCGTTTCCCCAGCTTTTCCCATTCTCTTTCTTGCATGTACTTTACCCTCATGCGCCACACGTTAGTTTAGTGGGGTGAATATGCAGTTATATTTGTTACATGTCTTTTATTGCCCCTATCTATTTAAGCCGAACTTTCCAGTTCTTCAGGTTTCTCGATTTCATTGCTAAGGGTACTGTTTGCAATGTTTCTGTGTGCGTTTGCAGCTGTGTCGTATAGGCCTTTCCACAAATATCACGTAAAATCACCTGAATATTTTTCCGGAGATTCTCAGAAAATTTGCCATATATCTCGAAAAAATTCTGACTATCTCGAAAACTCTCCAAACGTCTCTTATTTTTGTTTTAAAATATGCTGATTTTGAACCATTTGGGATAAAATTGTTAAAACTCTATCTTGTAGTGGTCGCGTCGATCAGTTACCAGCATCCGCCATTTTGGAAAACTGCTGCTTTAGCGCTTTGAATGGGTCACGGGAAAATCGCTGAATAGCGAAGCGCGCGAAGTCTAAAAATAGAATGCAAATCACTGAATTCCCCGCGAGACTGAGTCGACATAAGCTTGTTCTGAGGGAAATAAAGGGAATATAAGCGAAATTTTTGTTTCACAAGTGTTTTAGGAACACCGGCTATTGCTCTTAAAGAAATCTTCAAAATCATCCACCATTCCAGTTTGTTTGTCTGAGTCTTGTCTGAGTCATGACGTCAGTCGCGCGCTTCGCTATTGGATTGTCTGTAACATAGAACTAAATTGAATTTTGTATAAAAAACATAGTGAGGGAAACACGAGACTAAGCCGCCCCCCCCCCCCCCCCCCCAAAAAAAGCTATATATTTCTAGATATCCCTATATTTTCTAAATATCACGGAAACTTCGTAAAAACAGGAGCCCGTGACCAAACCTTACCCGGCGGATATTGGTTGAATTGCCTACTAATCTAGGACCATTTAGTAGCTGACGTTTGTATGGGTTATGAGTGCTCCAGGTTTCATTTACATACAAACTTGGGACGATAAATACACCCTGCATTCTCTTTCTTGTTTTCTGTTTCGCTTTTTATCAAGTGAGTTTCTGAACGACCCTGACTCGCCTTGCTCCTCCACCCCCTACCCGCCCCCCCCCCCAAAGAAAACAACAACAACAACAACAACAACAGATGGGGATCAACTTTCTAATCTAAGTATTGTGTAAGTATTGAACACCAGAACCAACCAAGAAGATTTAATTAATAGAATGACAGATCGTAACAGCAACACGGCTTTTGGTAGGTGACGTCGCGATCATCCTATTGTTCCTCAGTGTCATACATTCTTGGAAAAATTCACTTTCGCCAACCGCTTGTCTTAATTAAACACTAAACGAAACTCCATGGAAAAAATGCCCGATGAAGAAACAGCATATCAAGAAGTTTAGTTACTTCATAATGTTTAATATTTAAAATATTTGTTAGGTTACAACTGCATCGTCCAATCTTAAATCACGTTTCAGAATTTTGCCATGCGCAGTTTGTTGTTAGACACTGATGAATTCGACACTTGAACACTTCTGGTAAGGGGTGGAAGTGGTGCCGGGATGATTCGGTACAGGTACGAATAGGCCAATAACAATGGTATATTGTTTTAGACTTTTTCATCATGCACGCGTGAATGCATGACATTTTTTTGTATAACATGTATATATTTTTGCTCACTGAACGAATGTGATTGTTTTTTTTTTCGATGGTGGTCGTGTTCATGATTTTCATTTTGGTACAAGTTTGCCCACAGCATCTTTTTTTTAAAATCAGCTATACCCAAAAAGTCAAACGGTTCACCCCTAAGTGAAGTGAGATATGGCCGAATGCATGTTTCTTTGTAACAACATGGTCTTCTATCCTGAATAGCAAATGCATGCTAACTTAGAAACAAGGTCGAGTAAGTGATTTTGCTATAATTTCAGGAGCTAATGCTAAACGGTACACGCAGAAAAACGGGTACAACAAAATAACCACACAGGATTAGGTTTTATGAAAAGTCCAAACTCCACTTCTTAATCCTTCTGTTCAAACCATAAGTGAAGGAAAAGATACTTTACAAAGGAACTTGCGCTTTCATCCACCACATTTGGTCAATGGTTGTTTTCTAGAAAAGTTCCGGGGAACGTTGAAGTCCACTCAGGTTCAGCGGTGCTGAATGGATGGCAAAACCCTGCGAAGAAAAGACAACAAAAATCACAGTACTTATATTAGTTTCCACTGGAAACTGATTGAATCAGTAATAGATCTACAGGGCATGGGTACGGGGCGATACCCCGTTACATTTCTTCAAAATAAATTCTTTTTGAAAAACTGGCATTCGCGAATGCTAATTTCCCGAATAATTTCTGAATAATGTTTCAAAACTGAAATCGGGCTCTTCGGTTTTCGGCTCTCAGCAGAGGAATCTGCCTCAACTCTTTGCCTACTGCTGTATAATACCATACAAAGATGGAAAAGCACCAACGAAATAATAATAAACCGTAAAAGAACAAGGATGATTAAGGATGGAGAAGATTGACATGGATTACAAACAACGAAATTTAAAAATCTAGGCTTAACTTTTCAAACCGTTCACCCGTGACTGTGCTTCTTTAAAGTAATTGGTTTGGTTTTGGTTTTACGACATTCAATATGAAAACCAGTCTACTCTAATCTTTGCGAATAACAAACAAAGAATGTTACCTGAAGACGAGGTAAAGAAAAGTTTGGAGAATCCAGGGTGGAGTAACTCAGGTACAAGTTTGCCTGCTCTGGTGCCATTACTCTGTGAAATCCTTGCGGGCCAATCGTGACGTTGGGTGGGGCACCAGGATTAAAATTCCGCATACGGGGGGAGCGCTGTACGTAACCATAGTAAGGGTGGGGTCGGCTAGACAAGTTTGCGCATACTGGAAGAAGTCTTGGCTGCTCTTGGAGCAGATTTGAAGAACCTTGTGTCGCACTGAAAACTTCAACTGTGTTGGCTGCTGTCAGGTGGTCTTTAATGGGTTCGGCAGGATGTCCTGACAGTTAAAAGATGAAATGAGTTAGAAAGGAAACCATTCTCAACAGAACATCATTCAAAGTACACTATCATAAGTGATGCGAACAAATGATAATCCAGCTTTCAAAAAAATTGCCACATTCTTAAAATGAAACTGTTATAGGGGCTGTTGTCACGAGTCACACACTCAAAACTTTGAATTGAAAAGAAAAGTTGAGGAAACATTTTCCTAGAGACATCAAGATCCGACTTGTCAGCGACAGGTGGTTGAAACTGACCGAAAAAAGGCGTGTGGTTATTGAAAAAATAAGCTTATAATTCCGTAGTAATAAATGTCCAACAGTAGCAACTATTACTATGGTATTCACATACTTGAGCCTAACCTGCGATCAGGCGTCCCTTAAATTTTTTGTCGCGGCGGGAAGGTACGCCTGATACAATTACTTGACTATTTGTCTGCCCCCCTAATTAAAATATCTGTCAGCGCGAATAATCAAGCAGAATTACCGGAAGTCTTGTGTGTTATCGACAGATCGGATCGAAATCCACCAATCACAGCCATTGGTGCGACCTTCAGACCTTCTTTACGTCATGCTAGCGGGCTGTGATTGGTGGATTTCGATCCGATCTGTCGATAACATGTATGATTGACGGAAATTTTTGAAAGATTTCCGCGGGTGTTTTGTTTTCGAAAGTCGGGTATCAACGAAAACGGTGGTAATACATATTTTTCGCTCTTGCCTAATCCCGTCGGTAGCACCGCCAAAATATCTCTCCCATGGCATGCGATTCTATGAATGCATTCTATTTGTTCATCATTGAGAGTTTTGTGCATTTAAAGCTGACAAAAACTCGCTCTATTCGCTCGCTTCATCAGACGTCACGATGGAATTCATCAGCACGCAGGACTTTTTTTTACCGGAAATCACACCGCCACTTCTAAGTACCTTTTCGTTTCTTGACCAATCAGAGAAAAGTCCAGATTCTGGACTAGCAACAGACAAATAGTCAAGTAATTGTATCAGGCAAGTATCAGGCGTACCTTTCCGCAGCGACAAAAAGTGTAAGGGACGCCTGATCGCAGGTTAACTTGAGCCGAGTGTTACTTCTTCTGAAAATAAAAAGCCAACCCATAGCTGTCTGGGCCAACCCACACAGCTCTCACGGCTCTCACGTGGTTTGGATAGCATTGCACCGGTAACACAAAGGTCGTGGGTACGAACCTGAAATTGTTTTTCAGGTCACTTTTCCAGCAGTTCTATGGCTGCATTCACATCTGTCATCATGCCTGTACATTAAGCTTAAGCTTGTAGTTAGATCTTGTGCTTAGAAATATATCGACAAGACAACCCGTGCTGCGGAACCCAATCAAAAAGCCATGTGTGTTTTTTGAAAATTCTGATCAATTTAGGTTACATGAAAATCAAAAGCCAGAAAAAACGAATCAGAGATCACGAACATCTATAAAAAAAGGTTCAAATCTTTCTTAATATCGCCGAAACTATTGCTCTGTTAAGGAACAGCGAGCGTTTGTTGACTCAGCTAGAAATACAAAAAGCACAAACTGATTAAAACCTCGCATCGTACACTGATGTATCGATGCTCAAACTGCAGTCATCATTTTACGAAGAAATTTCGATAATCTGTTTTTTCAGAAACCATTTGGGTCATCGAGATTAATTAAGCTTAAGCTAAATTAATTAATCAAACTCAAGATTAATCTAAATTTCAATGATCGGTTACTGAATATATTCTTCGGCCATTTGAACTTGAGTAAAAATAGCAAACAAACTGCGGTTATAAACATAACGAGACAACGCATGAAAGTTTTTACAACATGCGTTGTCTCGTTATGTTTATAATAACCGCAGTTTGTTTGCTATTTTTGATCGGTTACTGCTTCATAGTGACAAAAAACAACCATTCTTGTTCATTCTTGTTCTTGTCCCCGAAAAGGTGATCTTGATCACTGAAGGGTAAAGCCTCTACAGCATTCCGAACGCACGACTTAAAAACTTTACCTTTTCCCGATAAACATGAGGTTGGTACGGCATCTGCCATTTTGGGGTCGATCAAAGCTTTGCTCGTGTTCACATCTTCTCCCTTTTGAGTCATATTTGAAGGACGTTTCTTCCTCTTACGTGGTTTTTCGTCGATTACCTTCGTCTGACGTCCTGGTTTCACCGTAAGGCGCTTTCTTTCCAAGATCAAACCACAGTGCTCACAGCTGCAATGCTTATACGGACAAAGATTGCTGTGGTCTTTCAACTGAACGAAATAAATGCCGTGATTTCTACAGCGGGCACATGTGGGCCTTTGCCTGGAATTCACTGGGATGTTTGAATTGGATTTCGAAAGCATGATCTTCTGCGCTCACAGTAATCGGTAGTGAAGGTGATTTAAAAAACAGTTACTGTACAGTAATAAGATTTGATTGCAATAAATAAGGCTTCAAGGTCACAGCTTTCTAAATAGCCACTTAAAATTGATTGACAGCCTGTAATGGTTATTTCTATTGGACGATTTCGGGGAAAACAATCCAAAGCTGCGTGGTATTGCGTGGTATGTCTTTTCCCCAAAAACGTCTGTTTTATCTATCTGCGTTTTCTGTTTTAATCAGTTTAAGACATACATTGCATATACAGTACCCCTGAGTGTTGTTAGGAAAGGTAATCGATGAAAAAGGCACCTGTTAAAATGGAACCGAAAGCTGTAAACAACTCCTTATAAGTCAAAAAGAAGCCCTTTAAAATCGCACGTACTTCACGTCAAGAGGTCAGAGAAAGGTCTTTTAGTGATAGTTTTGCACGGAAAAACTATCAGAACAAACCCAGAAGACTCGATTCGATTCGGTCTGATTAGATGGAAGCCAAGACAACTGCCAAGACTACTAGACTAATGTCTGCTACATGCACAATGACGTATACAGACCACTGATTACATCAATTTTCTCACGCCCAAAAGGCTTACATTTATTCAGTTCGTTTTCTCATTTCATGAGGGCTGTGGTCATTGCTATTAGTTTATTTTCTTCCAAAAGTTTTATTAATTACACGTCAATACAGGCGTTTCAGTAAGGGCTCGGCCTGTAAACAACAACAACAACAACGAGATAAACTAAGAATAAAGCCAGGATCCGAGCCAGGATCCGAGCCGCAGGGCACAGATACCGCCGGGTGTCTAATCTGTTAAGCCGGCGAGTATATAAATATAAATATTTTCGATTTAGGTGAATGACTGAATAGTTTCAGTCGAACGCGCTCAGTTAATTTTTTTAATTTTCCATACATTTGTCTGTAAATTTTTTTCCCACGAACCGCCTCTAGACGTTTGTCTACCCAGTAAATTCACAGAGAAATGTATGGAAAATTAGAAAACTTAACTGGATGTCTTGTAGCCAAGCTTCATCCTTGAAACTTGGTGAATACAATCTTCTACTTAGTATTCTGATGTTGCGATTCATAAATTGCGTAAAATTCAATTTTGTAAAAAAGTTATTTGCCATCGGATTCCTATGCAAACACTGTAATTCAAAACTCATCCGAACTAATCCTGCTAGGATCCTAGCTCGAATCCTGGCTCGAATCCTGGCTCGAATCCTGGCTCGAATCCTGGCTCGGATCCTAGCTCGAATCCTACCTCGAATCCTGGCTCGAATCCTAGCTCGAATCCTGGCTCGAATCCTGGCTCGAATCCTGGCTCGGATCCTAGCTCGAATCCTGGCTCGGATCCTGGCTCGGATCCTAGCTCGAATCCTGGCTCGAATCCTGGCTCGGATCCTAGCTCGAATCCTGGCTCGGATCCTAGCTCGAATCCTGGCTCGAATCCTGGCTCGAATCCTGGCTCGAATCCTGGCTCGGATCCTGGCTCGAATCCTGGCTCGAATCCTAGCTCGAATCCTGGCTCGAATCCTGGCTTGGATCCTGGCTCGAAGTTTAGGTATCCTCGTTTTAAAGCTAATATAGCTTATGGGGCCGTGTAAAAACAAAATGTTGCAACGCCTCAAACCACCACTGCTTTATACAGAGCCTGATCAATACACGAAAAAGCAACTCGAAAATGTTTGGGTGAGGTTTGTAACAGCCTGGGAGCGTTCCTTTATCATTTTCGTTTAGCAAAAACTGGTAAAATGGTCTAGGTGGAAAACGTGGAGCCGGGGTCCCGGGATGTGGAAAACACGGAGTGTGGAAAAAACGGGTTAAGGAAAACACGGGGCCTGGTGGAAAACACGGGGTCTAAGAGAAAAACAAGGGGAAATATTATTTCGCCCAACTGTGAATTTACCTAATCACGGCGTGAAACGCGTTTTCAGTTCGATCATAAAAGCAAAAACATTTCGTGAGAAAGTAAACCATTCAAATGCCAACGTGCCGTGTGGAGGCTTCCTTTTTACATGGGACGTATATTCTATTTTTCGGCAGTAACTTTCGTGAATTTTTTCCCTTGAAAAAGAAATAATGAAATAGTAAAGATTGTTTTGCTTGGTATCTTTAACCATGAAAAAGCTTTTCTATACAATCACTTTCGACGGCAGACCTGAGCGTTCAGCGCGACCAAGGGACCGGTCATTATCTATCGCCGGCTAACATTAAGCTGATCTCTCCTCTAAATGTTATTTAATTGAAGTGTCCCCCTCATAGCTAGTAATAAATTTCGTGATCCCACTGCTCAATCTCTACGCACACATAATCATCTTTCGATGCGGTGTAAATAAGTAATCACAGGCGTCCAATAAAGCACAACTTAAAGTGAGACCCAATTTTCCCGAAAGGGCAATTCGGCGTAGGGGGTCCAGGGGTATGCTGCCCCGGAGAATTCTGAGAATGTACGTTGCCAAAGATGCGACATCATTCATGTAAGGGTAAAGTGTTACGGAAATTGAGTTGTTTATGGCAATAGACCTTTTTCGCTTGTACATTTTGTTTTCCCAATACAGATCATGTGATGATACACAGGAGATTTGATCCTTTGTCTTGTTCATTAAAAAGAGTACATGCAGACATATTCATGCTTGTATGTACCCTTTTTAATGAACAAAACAAAAGATCAAATCTCCTGAGTATCATCACATGATCTGTATTGGGAAAACAAAATGTACAAGCGAAAAAGGTCTATTAAGGTGGCTGGAAACAGTTTCCAGTACTTTCCATAACTTAGAGTTTGATGGGTCATTATAACCACTCTTTATCGGTTGATGTCTCAATCATGGTATCAACAAACTGCCCAATCATTGGTGAACAAGTTGCTGTTAATTTTGTGGCACAATAGGTTACCATAGCAACAATATGACCTGCTAAAAACACCCTTAATTTTAGCTTTAAGCGCTTATAACTCAAAAACGAGCTCGGTGACCCCCATTTTTTATTATCGAATTGTAATTAGCATGATAAGATGCAACTTTTTGCAAAGTTTAAAAAAATTCTGTTGAGGGGGTTCAGAGCCACCTTAAATTTTCGACTATTATTTCACAATTTTCTTTACTGAAAAGTAAAATAAAATCCACTCAAGTCAATGCGAAAAATAAAATAGCATGGTACGCGAGTCCATTCAACCGCAACTTCAGCCCTTCTGTCCTTCAGCACAGCAACAAAGGAAAAAGAGCTTGGGATCGAGGTTGTAATACATTGGCTTCAGTGAAATCTTATTTCAAAGCGTTAACAAGAATAACTAAAAAGCTAGGTTAGACTCATTTTAAAACAAAAAAATACACTGTAGAATAGTTTGGACGACATAAACTCAGAAGATGAATACAATTCGAAAAACAGAATTATTTTCTCTGGTGGAGAATGACATGGAATGATGTAACTCTTCATCCCGGAAACAATTCGTTTCGTTTCTCCTAGACACTCATCTTATGGGCCTTGGTGATTTGCTTTTGGTCGAAAACCCTGGTCAAACGGACTCGCAAATGTAAACGTAAGTTGGGAATTGGGCTTACTTTAGTCGAAATCAAATTTGCACTAAGTCGACGCAAGTCCACCGTTTTATAGCAACCTATTGGCCAATGAAATACAAATCCCGTAACTTTGATTTGCGTGACTTTAGAGGACACTTGCGAGTACGTTTGGTCACGCTACGCATGTTCAACTTGTAGCTACTGGCGAGTCCGTTTGGCCAAAGCTTAAGGTCATCGTCACCAGTCCCACTTTTCCGCTTGGAGATCGGGATCACAGGCTTAAGGCAGTAAGAGTTTCCCGTAAAACCACTCAACACTAAAACAGGTAACTTCTTCTGAAACTAAATAGTCCACACCACATAGCAGGTTTCTCTTTTTGTAGAAAATCTTCAGTAACACTTTTGACTTGGCAAAGAGAAAGCATTTAGCTCACTCATACCGGGTCACAACGTCTGTCCAGCAACATTCAGAAAAGCAAGCTCTATGCAATGAACAACCGTCTTTAAGAGCGACTTTTTTATTCAGTTGTCTTGAGGAAAAGAAAATCAAGACACGGCTCACTGTATCAATATGATGGACTACAGTTATAAAACACTTCGACGAAAAGGCAAAACTTGTCACTGCAGTTATTAGTCCCTTGGACGTTGTGTAACGCAGGTAATAGAGAGCTTAAGCAACGACGACCACGACGTCGAGGACGACGCCTTGTAAAAAATCAATTTATATTCTACAAACGAAATTTGCGATTGTTTGGATCTGTTCAGTTCGCCAATGGCTCTAAAAATGTGCTCAGGCCAAATATGCAACGGTGGCGCTCAATTACAAATGGAAATACGAAAAATTAGCCATCGTCGTCCACGTTCCGTAGACGACGCAGAACTTGGTCATTTCACGTTGTTGTTTTGCAGAGGACGGCAAAGAAATGTACAGAAATTCATAACGCACGTGCACAGCTATTGTTTTGCTCATTAAAACTTTTTTTAGTGACGTTCTCGTTGCCGTCGTTGTCGTGGTTTCCTGCCCTAATCACCAACGCGACGGCGTGACAGAGAAGCCGGGCTGATAGTATTGTTATAATAGAGTTGACTTTCAATATTTTACAGGAAAGATCAAAACATCTTGCAAGTAACATTACTGCGTCTAGTTTCGGTGTCTTTTTAATGTGCGACGTTAATTCTTATTGCTACTCATGTAATTCACTTCTTCTTCTTTTTACTCTTTTTCCTGGACGGCGATCTTGATCGGGATCTCGATCGCTTCTTTCGTGACGAGCTTTTCTTGACGGGTGTTCCACTGCGTGATCTGGACCGTTTACGCCTCTGTTTTCCAACAGGAGAACGACTTCGGGACCGAGACCTCCCGCGTCCACGGGATGAACTGCGGCTGCGGGATCGTGACCGTCTAGAATTGGAAGGCGAAGGTGTGCGAGACTCGTAGTGCTTTAAAGACTGATGAAAAAAAACAAAAAAAAAAAACAGATGTTACTGGCACTCTAATCAGATAACTACAGAGTTGCATCAAATTTTTTTCGAAAGCTACCGTACCTGCAGTGAAGTTGTTAATGGCGATCGTGACCTACTCCGCGCGGGAGATCTCGAAGTAGAGCGACTTTCAGAGGACTGGGACCGACGAGCTCGCTTCTTGGACGATGGCGACTTCGAGCGACTGCGAGACTTCTTTCGGCGAGACTCTGAGGGGGAGTTAGTATGGCTGCTTCCCTTTTTCTTTTTCTCTTTTGTTTCTTTCGGTTCAATTGCCTAATGAATAAAGATAGGATATAAGATAAAGGATTAGAACGATAAATATATCATTAAACGATAAACGATTTATACGGGGGTACACGTGAAGGCTGTTTTGACGTCGCCTAACACGGCCTTTCTGCCAATATCCCGGTCAGGTTTCAAGCGACGCTAAATCTCTGCTTATTTTATTAACCACTGTTTGGCGGTTTTGTGCAAATGTTTGGGTGAGTTTTGGAAAGAGAGATTTTTCTCAAAGAATAGTTTAAATTGAGGAAAATATGAAATGTTGAAGATTTGATGGCTTTGGAGAATTGAAATTTGAAGTGAAGAATTAGTAGATGGACACAAAACAGACCCATACCAACCTGAGACTCTCCTTTGGGGGTCAATTGTCTAGTAGTTTTTCCAACCCATTTTAATCCTAATAATTCCCTTTTAATATTACATCAAATTTTACTCCTATTCATGTGTACCCCCGTCTTACGGACTCTACTTTGAAACAACATTCCGCGCAAAGGGAGAGAGGCAAGGGCTTATCAAAGGCTCTAAATCGAATCATTACAATACCATCAGATTTTCAGAACTAGGACTATCTGACGATCAGTAAAGGGATTTGTGCTTTTTATCTTAAAACTGAAAATATTAGAACGCTCTAAGGATTGCCTGCGACGTCATTTAACGGCAACCATATTCAATAATTAACAAATAAAGAAGCCTAAGCCGTGTATTACACTGTGATAAAACACGACAGGCATCCTCTTGAGAACACGAGGGAAATGTAGAAAGCACGAACCGCAGGCGAGTGTTTTCTACATTTCTCGAGTGTTCTCAAATGACCGGAGTGTTTTATCACAGTGTAATACACGGCTTAGGCTTCTTCATTAACTTTATGATATAGATTTTACGCGCGCAAAACGATAAAACACGCTTTTTCTATGTTTTATACTCTGATAAAACATAGGTTTTTGACCAATCAGAGCGCGCGCAGGGTCCTATCTTTGTTATAAAGTATTATAAATCATGTGTTAATTACCTCAAGTAACTTAGCCCTGTACACATCGCACTGCTGAGATATGCTGCTTGCGCCTTTTGCTTCCAGTTTCTGGGCGTATTCTGCAACTTTCAGCTCGATTTCCCGAAGCTTTCTCCGTCTTCCTTCGTCAATTTCCATGTTTCGCGGGGTTTCTACGGAAGCACTCGGCTGTTCTTCGGGTCTGTTCGGAGAATCCTCTTTGACAGGAGGTCTAACAAACATAATGGTTACAAATAATTTTTTATTCATCGTCACGTGATCAATTTAAACCGATAATCGGAGAAAATTTAGTGCTGAACTGTAACGCATGATAGTTGACGCATAGAAATTGAGAGAGAACAATCTAACTGTTTTAGTAGAAATCTACCAGTCATTTAAACCTTTATCTTAATCATCTTCACACTCACTTCGAAAACGCAAGGAAGTGGTCGCCAGTTTGTCATTCCCTGGGTTCGTCACGCAATCTTCTTCCCCAACGTGGCAAGGAAGATTATGTGACGAGTTCAACGTGATTCAAATCTTTTTGGGTCTATTCTAGATGATCACGATGAAGAAGTACTCACTTTGGTGAAGGCTCACGCTCCTCTATTCTCTCCCAGTCTGGCCGATCCCATTTTGACGCAACGTGAGGAACATCTGATCAAAGAAGGAGAAAGTGGTTAAAAAAATTGTAATGATATTAAATCAGCGATGCTAACAATAGACATTGAGGTACGCTAGAAACTTGTCTCATCTACACTCCGTTGAGGTAAAGGGAAGCACTGGAAGCGTGCCTTTCAATTCTCTTAGAGAAAAAACATGGCAACTGGTACATTTACCCATAATCCATGGCGCAAGAGAGAATGGTAACTACGTCCATAAATATAAGTACATTTTGTAAAGAAAAGTTCTGAAACTTTAAAAAGCCAGCGTTTACAGTGTTGTTAGTACACAGACAAACATCGCTAAAAATGACTGTCCTTTGTGCCTAATAGGCTGTGTCTGGTTTGCAAGGTATTGTGGTAAAATGTAAAGCCACTCTCTTTTTTTTCCAGTGGAAGATTTCTGCTCTATCTTAAGACCATAAGTTCAAGGATGGAGCTCTGCGGTCTCAGTGCTGGTATTTATCACCTTGTATCTCAAGATGTGTCTTCCAGGTGCTCAGGTCAAGATAATCTTTGTTGCCAGCTTTCCATGTTGGACAAAATTTGTCACTTTATCGACTGAATTCACCAATTTGCACCCGAAACCCCTTACCTTTATCGCGTGCCTTGTCTGGAGTCTTTTTACTGTCCACTGAGGTGAGAAAGATAAAAACAAATACATAATTTTAAAAGAGAAGTAATATGAAGTGCTAGTTAATAAAGGCTGGCCTTCTAAATTCCAACTGAGAATTAAGACCAGTAAGGAAATGAGACCACATTTGGCAAAGAAATAGAACTGACCTCAATATCGACTGATGTATCTGGTTGTATCCTGGAGTCGTTTAGCCCCCCCCCCCCCCCCCATAAAAGCTGTCTTAAAACTCAGTGAATTATCCTTCAGAGTTCTGTTACTCGCCTAACATGTAGTTGAGCTGACTTCATACTATATAAAAACCCATTTTAGGCAAACATGATGTTGATGTTTAAAAAAGCAAGGTGTGTAGTAGCAGCAGTACATAAACAAATGACTCATTGCTCTAGCTATCAACAAAACAAATTGTGACTGAGGCAATGATATTTGTTTGTTTATTTATTTACCAGCAGTGTTTTACTTTTCCCCTTCAAAGAAAAACAACAACAACGATCAAGAAAAGTGCTTTGGTTAGCTGTTAGTAGCTACATCCCTGAATATTGCTACTTTAAGCGAAACGTGTTTGCAGATTTTAATTACTATATCAGTAAAAATTTTTGCAGTTTTGCTTCTTTGTTTTAATCAGTTTTTATCAATTTAATTGTTTTTAACCCCACTGACAATATCTTTGTGTGTTAGCTTCTAGTTTTAATTGTAGTTTTTATCAGTTTGTAAGTTTGTCTTATACAAAGTACTTCTCAACCTTTATGTATATTTAATCTTTATAGGACCTTTCTGAAAACCACGTTATGTGATGGAAGCCTCCTAATAAAATATTATTATTATTATCATGCATACAAACTTACTTGGCATTCCATCGATATCATCTCCAGATAATGGAACCGCCGTCAATATCAATCTGTTTCAAGGGGACGCCGTCCATGTCCTTTGACTTTATAGGTACACCATCAACATCTAGTGGTGCTCCATCTAAAATCCTTACTGCTACCAAAGCTTCCATCTGATGGGTATAGAGACTTGAGGGGTTGATCCACAACCTAACGCAAGAGAACCAAAAAGCTGGAAATTGGTGAACGGTGCTTTCAACGCCCTGCAAGCTTAAGTATATTGAGCTGTTTCCTAACCGTCTCCATTGATTTTTTTATTCTTGGCTCAATTTTTGCATGACCAGCTGGCACAAAACTCTTAATTCACAAAGAGAACATTTGAGTAATGTAGAAAACACTGGCCTGTTGCTCGTGTTTTCAGCATTTCCCTTGTGTTTCTAAAATGCCTGTAGCGTTTTATCACAGTGTAATACATATCTTATGCTTCCTTATTTATTAAATAATACAGGACATCACCATAGATAGACACTTAACTCTGCACCTTTGGTGTACCTAATAAAGAGGTTTGACTACTGTACAATCAAGTTCCATAAGGACATGCAAACATTCTACCAGTTATTGTGACAATTGTGATCATCTCTGAAAACCATCCTAACTGAATGCAAGATTCTTCAAAAAGAATGAAAAATAGTATGAACGATAGTAAGGAGAATTCAAATGCTCATCTGCATTACCTCTGATTGATTAGATTTTTCACCTTGACCCAGAAATATATTTTGGAGATCATACAAGAAGTCTGGAGTATAAACAGCCCAGTCCATCCATGCTGCAACACAGCGAAGAACTTGTTTCTGAAAATATAAGCAAACATAGTTTGAAATGTTACAGGCATTATGGGTTGCTAATTCTTTATTATAAAAGAAACCTTCCTTGTGTTCCTGCATAGTAATGCCCCAGGAATTCCTAATATACTGTAAAAATCCCAGTCACTGGGGTACATTTTAATATTCTGGGCTGGGTTCTTCAAAGCCCAGTTAAGCTAACCCAAGATAAGCAAATATTTTGATTTCAGTTTTGCAAATTTTTGTTGATGTTTTCTATTATAATTTTTGTTCTTCAGTTTTGAGCTTGATGTGAAAAATGTTTTTATTGGTGTAAAAATAATACTTTCAGGGCTCAAAAAGAGCAGGAACAGAAGATGAAAGGAACAGTTTTGACAAACTTACCCTGAAATTCTCAGCTTTCATCCGAGCATTTATAGCTTTGAAAGAAGCGCTAAGGTTACTAAATATCTCTGGGAGCATATTCTGAAACCTGAAACAGAAAAATTGGTTATCTCCAATTATCCAGTAGTATGTAAACCATTTGCTATTATCACCAATAAAGAGACAGATCCATAGAACAGACCCTTGTATGGTACACAAGTGTTTCAAAGGTAATGTTCTGCCACAGTCTGTAAACTGAAAATATCTTGCAATGGGTTTTAGCCCTTAGGTTTGAAACTTATTTAACTTTTACATGTCATATAAGGATGTTTTTATAAATTCGTATTTTCCAAGAACTATAACTGACTGGAACTGCCTCCCAGAGGAGACAGTTACCTCCTTTTTTCTGACTTCTCTAAATTCAATTAGTCATCATTACTTAAGCAGTACTATTTTGTCTATTGTATTTTATTATCTTAGATTTTTAGATGCGTTATTTTAAATAGTTATTATTACCTAGATCATTTTTACTTTTATTCTACAGTCCAAATAATGTCTTAGCATTTTAACTGACTTAACTCGTGTATAGATTATAAATAATAATTTATATTACTAAGAGCAAACACAGTGGAACCAGCTATAACTTAGTGTCATTGTACTGAAAAAATGTTCGTTATAGCGGGGTCTTCGTTTTAGTGAAGACCCCATTATAACAAAATATCTGGTTAACAACAAAAATATTCATTATAGTGGGGTAACCAAGCTGAACAATGGGATATACACCATGCAAAACAGTCTACAGACTTGCACGTGAACAGCTACATTTAAATAAAGCAAAGCTTTGAAGGTCAAAGTTTCCCTATCTCGACCAATAGGAGTCACGTTTGGCGTATCAACCATTTGTATCATCATGTCGCTTTTACTGACTGCGAGCGACAGGACAAAATATTCGTTATAGTGGGGTAAATTGTGCGTTGGGACTGTCAAAATCAATTCGTTATAGTGGGGATTTCGTTATAGCGGGGTTCAATATAGCAGGGTTTGTTTCCACATATTTTACTGTAATTTTGCCAGGCTTTCAAATATTGTTCATTATAACAGCGTCTTCATTATGGCAGGGTTCATTGTAGCGGGGTGCCACTGTAAAAAAATGCTGTACTGTGCATGCTGAGTGCCTTTTAAACTCATTTTTCTCTCCTCTGGTGTAGGCAAAGTAATTTTACAATTGAGAAATAAAGGCTATAAAAAAACCAAGAGGATGGACACAGCAGCCTACCCTTTTCTGTAGTATGACACATTTGGTACTTTGACAGAGCAGTTATGCAAGATGTCTGACACCAAGTACAACCGTGCAACCTAAAGGATGAAAAAATACCTGGTTTAATGGCCAAGTCTTACCGCAAACCTAGTTAGTACAGTTCCACTCAGAGGAAATCAAACCAAAACTGGTATAAAGAACGTACTGAAAATGGTGTTTTTAAACAGGCACATGTTTTGAGGTGTTTTGATGTGTATCATGTCAACAATCACCTCGGCTTTTGATGGCAGGAATCTTTTCTAAGCATTGCTACTTGACTTTGATTGGGATGCTAGTCCAATGCAGGGTTACTTACAGAATTTTTTAAGGCCAACATTAAAACAATAACCAGTCAACTGGAAGTAGATCACTAGAAAAAGCATAACCTTCTAAAAGAAATAGTGATAGCCCTTCTTACCTTGACCTGTAAGGGTGTTTCCAAGATTGACAGTGACTCAGCAATGCATTCAACAACCTGTATAAATCACAGTAAAGCAGGATAAGAAGAAAAGCTGCACTGCAATGAATGCAAATACACAATAACTGCAAGCATGATTTCCTTCTTGTGAACTGACAAACTGTGATAGTTTGTCGCAATCCGTCACAATCATGTCAATCCACCGACATATCCACCTCACTTCATAAGAAAAGAGTGAAATTTTCTTTAGTCTCTCTAAGAAGACTTCTGGTGGCAGGTCTTTGTGATCCATCACAGATTGTGTCAATCTGCCTACATGTACAATCTCACTCCCCCTTTAGCTTCATAACATCAAATACATTTTTCTGATTTCTTGTGATACACTTATGTTTCCGTGATGGGTCAACACAATCGGTCAGAGATAGCCACCCATTTGGCGACCCGTTATGGATCAGTGCACTGGGCAACCCTCATATTTTTGTTACACTGACAACTGCATCTCCACCTTACCATAACCTTGCAAGCGCTGTCTAAGCAGTGTTCAAACAGAGAAAAAATTGAGAGAGAGAGCTATCTTTTTAAATTAACCTCCTCAGCACAGTCAGCATGATTAACGCAGAATACCATACATCTAGCAATCTTAATCCTTTCTGGTGTTAAATCCCTCAACATGTCCTCCAGCTTGTCACGTTGTCTGTAACAAAATAAAAGTTTAAACTTACAGCCAAAATCAATGTTGGTACTACTTTGAGATCATTTAAGTAACAAATATTAACAAACTATAACATTGACAGACTCCCCTATGACGTAGAACAAAAATAAATAATAATATAATAATAATAATAATAATAATAATAATAATAATAATAATAATAATAATAATAATATGCATAATAACAATAAAAAATAATAATAATGATTTATTAACAGATCCACCAGGTGGCTCTTCCCTGTTAAATTACATTACAAACATTACAACATTACATACAAATGGTAAACATTACAAATGCATGTTTTACAAAAATTGTGGTTGAGTGAGTGATTTATCAAGCATGAGAGAAAGAGTTTCACTACATTTAAAATGGAGAAAATAAAAACTAAACTAAACTTGATGAATCATTTTGCTAAACTTGATGAATTACCAGTGACTTGGATTGGCTCTTGTTCAAAGGTTGTGTATTTGTCATGTCAAACTCAATTGTATCAAGTTTGACAAAAGCAAGAAAGTAGTTTACAGTTAATTCAAACACCAAACTGCCATTATGCTGACCTCAAAGATTGATATCCAGTTCAACTTTTTCAACATTTGATTCTTTTTTCTAACAGCTCCAGCTCCAGCTTGACAGAAGTCAGCTGCTTGGTTATGCCAATACTGATAGTTAACAAGAGGCTAAAAGAAATAAACGCCCACCTATTGGAAAGTGAAGCCTTCCGACTACTTGCTGCCATGGATGACTGCGTAACACTGCTGCTGCCACTTGAACTGTGTGAGGAAGGTGCAGAAGTTGTCGCTGCCCTGTGATGGCGGTGCTGGGGGCGTCTCCACTTGAGGTACAGGTTGTTTATTGGCGTTAAAAGCTGCAGCACTCATGGTGTACTGATGACACTGAGGAGGTCTCCATACTGAGCCATTTTGAAACATTTTGAATTTTTCTGTGCGCCACTTTGTTGGTGAATCACCCTAGAAGTAAATCATGACATATTAATGAGAAGTTTTGGTTCTAAAGAGTACTCGTATATGTCAAAGTACATATTTGGAGTACCTAAGAAAAGCAAGGTTGGAGTGGATTTTTTGGGAGTAGAGGTGGGGGACAAGAAGATTTTGGTACAGGTTGATGTACATACACAAAGTTTGCTCTAAGGTACTGATAAAAATGGTGTAACTAAGGACTTACTCTGCCCAAAGACAATTCCATCCCATGAATGACTGAACCCAGCTACATGTATACATTAATTAAGCTATATTTCTATGAATCTTGTTTCATTGCCTCTACAGACTGCTAAGCTTAAGTCCCTCCCTCTGAAAATCTACTTTTGGATCCCATTTCAACTTTCATGTAAGAACAGAAATTGCTTGATACTGTCTTTCATGTACACTCTCTAGGTGAAAATGTCCAACAGTGTTGAAAAATTTGAAAGGTGATTGATTAACATGACACTAGTGTGGGACAAAAAAAATCTAAGTCCCCAACAAGAGAAATTCAACAAACCTGGAGGATGGAAAACAACTTCCAGCGATAATAGATGTGTTCTGGGCTCTGGTTGTCAAACAAGAACCTGTTGATGGTCAAATGTCAACACATTTAACACTATGTGAAATGCTAAAATGGGAGACTTGCATACATTCGTGATAAAAGGTACACAATAAAATAGTTATGGATGAAATACATGACTGCCTTAGAAAATCATGTTCATAAAAGAGACACCATCAAAGTGACTATGAGGCATTTTTATCAAAACAGCACTCAAATAATTTGATGACGAGTATCTCCTACAACACCAAGATGAAGATATTAAGTGACAGTTTGTTATTAAAGGAGAGCAATTTGTAAAAATATTATTTATGAGCGAATTTTCCTGGACACTTTGAAGGGAATGAAAAAAATCTCCACACTATTTCAATTTGAAATGACAAAGTTAAGTACGTGTAACTCATTGCAACATTCAATTTATTTGTAGCTTTGGCGCATCTAAAAAGCTCTTTATTCTTAAACAATGAACTGGGCCATTGTATTGAAGTTTTCATCAACGGAAATTTCACTTTATTCTTTTCACTTTTAAATTTCATGCTTATTATACTGCCCCTTGAATGAAGTCTTCCATGGAACTTTGCAAAGCTTGACAAAAACAAAAAAATTCACAATTTGAATTGTTATATAGGTGGTGTTTTTCCCGCTACAGCACGCCCATTCATCTACAGCACGCCCATTCATTGGCTAGTTCATGATCACATGACATCTAACAATGAAACTGTTTCAAGCAAATGCTACAAGTGGGCAAAATTGTGAAAACTACGATATCAAACAGGAGACAGTTCCCTGTTACCCGCCAAATGTTGACAGCTGTTGCACGTGATCACGGGTGGCCTGACGTTGTCGCTGGAATCTCAGTGCGTTTTTCAAAATTTGCTTTTGTTTTGTTTTGCTATGTAACCAATCACTTAATGACTGGTCCCTTGGGGAACAGTGAATTTTGTTTCCTTCGAATCTCAATGTTTCCCTCGGCTTCGTCTCAAGAACCATTGAGATTCTCGGGAAACAAAATTCACTGTTCCCCTCGGGACCAGTGATCTCAGGACCAGTCCTTAAGTGTTAAATATCTCACCTGTACATAGGATTGTTCAATTCCTTGTTCATAATCATGGCCTCAAACATTGGTCCCTCACGCACCACAAACTCAACCATACGGTGAACGAGACACAGCAGATTCCTGTTGGAATTACCAAGGTTACCACAACAACAAATAACAGGTCAAAGTTAGTGACTGTCACCATGAAACTGTTACATGGTAAAAGTTCATCAAAATGCTAGAGAAGATACATGAACCTAAAGTTGCAAAGATAAATTGTATGGACTGATTTAGATCCAAAACTTTGCTGCAAGTTAACAACTCTGTGCAGTACATAACCAAAAAATGTTAAAGTTTTTTCAACAAGTCTCAAAACTTTACAATAAATGGGGCAACTAACGATATCAAAAGACGAAAGTTGCAAATATATTTTGCACAATGCAGGCAGTGCGTAATACAAAGTCACATGCAGCAAAGAAATATTGTCCAAGTTGACTTTCCACAGATAAAATCACCACATAAACTAGAGCTGTAAGCTTCACTATGTAAGGCTGGCTTGGTTAAAATAATCATGTGTGATGTTCTGATTAAATGAAGCAGGTATTTGTTTGATATTTGGAATTATCTTATATAAATGTGTAATTACTGCTTTTGGAAACAAAAAAGAGGCGATGAATCACAGTCTTGATAGGAGCTAAGCTATGCTATTTTATTTAACTATAAACCACTGAAAACTGGTTGTGAAATTGAATTAAAGAAAATGCTTTTGTATACAGAATTATATGGACTTTTTTCGTCAAAAAATTGAACAAACATTGGGAATTTTACATAATAACCCTTTACTATGGAGTGTTAAATGTTATGAACCATTCCTGAAGAACATCCAAATGTTTAATTTATTGAAAGTATTTTTAAAAAAAGTGAGAGAGAGAAAACAGAAAGCAACATCGATTGAACAGACACAATACAGTAAATCCAAGAACAAAACAATAACACATACATGTATACACTAGTAGTCATTATATTATTATCATACAACAGTATCAAAAAAGTGTACAGACATTTTAGCAAGTTGAAATATGTATCAATTCCGCCACAAGGAAGTTGCTTGGAAAACACATCAGCCAGGGTATTCCACAAGGGAATAACAAAACAACAGTCAATTTTCATTAAAAAGGTACCTTTCCGTCGGGATTACAACTTTCACGACCGCATTGGCTAAGGTCTAAGAGACAATTGCCAAAGACTTTGTGAGTATTGAGAAAAAAAGCCAACAAGATGTACATTATTCTACTGTATATTAACATAACTATATTGAAGTTGTGCTGTAAGAACTGGATTGAAACTAATTTTACAAATGCATGCACTCCTTGATACGTTACATTATTTTCTATTAAAGGAATTCTTGAATTGACAAAGAAAAAAAGATTTGCCTTGGGAAAATATAAATTAATCAATGTCATTGTCAATGAAGGAAAGGGGGAAAATCTTTCTTACAATTTTTTTTCAAATCAATGAAGCGTTTGTCATACACAGCCTTTTAGGGGCATAAACAACACCAATAACAGAATTGCATCAATAAGGCAAGGTGTCATTTTAAAAATTGGTTTCACAACACACAAGCAAGAGTCTTTAAAAAAAACAGCAGTGTTACATCACAAAATAACAGTCACAAAAGGCTAAAAAAAATTGAAAAATAATAATATTAAAAAATATATTTTTGAAGAAGACAAGACATCTCTAATTATTAACTAAAGGCAAAGGTACATGTATAATGTGGGATTCTGTGAGAAAAATCATGTTTACAAAGCTTATCAAAACAAGTTGGAATGTAAAGATAAGTAATATGTAATAATTCAACTAATAGATGGCTCTACATAACAAATGACACATTCAACTAAATCCTGAAAGTCTAATCTATTCTTCATGACCATGAAATTCTTTAAGTTAATTTTAAAAGTGCCAAGAGAAAACATGGTTGAGAAAACAAGAATTTATGCTCTCTGTGGTAATAAATTTAAACTTGAGTGCAAAAGACTGGTTCTTATCTTTGCATTCCTCACCTCCTTATCAAAACCATTTGCATCAAGATCACGTTTGCCTTCCTCACCCCCTCCCTGTGGGGGAGGAGCATTGGAATAGTCATCCTTCTTTTTATCAGTTTGGGCATTGAATGGCAAGCCTGACGGGGGAGGTGGTGTTGTGTCCTCTTGCATCTCAGGGGGAATATAGATAGGGTGGGGTGGTATGGGTACACTTTTGCCCCACCCTAGCTTCATCTCATATGACATGACCTCTTTTCCTGTTTAAAAAAAATGACCTTAAACAATTAGATTAAGAGCTAGAGATTTCTATCGCGTGATAGTTGACAAGGGTGTGGCCTGAGTAAACTATCGCGCATAGAAATTGAGGGAATAATCTAATTGTTTTAGAGTAATTTATCTAAATTTTCTTCACAGGCACCTCAAAAATGCCAAGCAGCGGCGGTCATTTTGTAACCAAGGGCACACTGCTACGCTACTCACTATCTATCACAGATTATATAATAATCCAAGTTATTCTCGCATTTTGATTGGATCTTGCCTATGATCTATTAGAGGACAGATGCACAATTGACATCATCATTACAGAGATTTCCCCTCTGTGTTTTCAAAATGGCAGAAAGGTTTGAGAATTTAGATAATATTTCATGTGGCTGGGCAAAAGATAAGGTACAGAAAAGTCTTGCCAAGGCATTGAACTGGTTCGAGAAGCAGGAAGAAGAAAGATAAAGCAATTTCTTTAATTTAGAAAAAGATTCAGAAAAAATACTCAAGCAGTCCCAGTCGGGAGTCGAGCAAGACTAAACCAAGCACAAAATTGGTGTTGTTAGGCTGAGAACCATTGCTTTATCTCGAATTTAACAAATCCTGTAGACAAAATGTTCCTGAGGTTACATGTAATTTATTTAAAAAATTCAACTTTTCCCAGTCTCAAAATACAGTGCAGCTCAGATATATCCGAACCAAAATATACGCGTAATTCGCGTCAGCCCAATACGCGTATACGCGTATGCATATACGCACATACGCGTATACAGTGTATGCGCGTATGCCTCATTAGTATGTATGAGCTAACCTTTTGTCTCTTCTTTTCTTAACACAGCTTAACAGGTCATTGTTTCTTGCTACAGAGCAAAAAAGAGTTTTCATTATTTTGAATACGCGTATACAGTATACGCGTGTAATTGTCTTCAGACTAGACTTGGCTAATGTTAACTGAAACTATTTTTGCACTTTGACAGAAAATTTTAACTGACTGAATATTATTAAACGGGAGATTATTTTGCCGTTAAATCAAAAATTTACTGGGGATACACACTTCGACAATCCCATCTTCATGGAGCGAACAACCGAAAGAAAACATTTTTTCGACACAAGGAAACACGGTACAAGAAAGCGACTTGGAAACATGGAAACGCCTGCCGAAATTATAAACACACAACTTTGCTTGAAGAAAGATAAAAATATCAAAATGTGAGCGGTGCATCGTAAAAACTTTCGTTAGGGATAGAGTATTTTACCATTTGAATGAACGATTTGTGTCAAACAGAACCTGAGATATATCTTTCGAGAGGGTCTTCGGAACGCTTACTAAACATCTCGCAAGTGACTTGCCGATGTGTGCCGAAATACAGAACTTTCGAAGTAAAATATAACTTAACTTGAGCAGCCCGCCATAGAAACTTTGCTAAACAATTATTTGGTTAAAGAAAGAGCATTTTACCGTTTGAATGAACGATTTGTGTCAAATATAACCGGAGAACGAGGTTGTTCGATAAGGTCTTCGGGACGCTTGAGAAAATAAACATCACGCAAGTCACAGACTTGCCGACGCGACTGCCGAAAAACAAAACTTTTCCTTGAAGTAAAAAACAACTCAGTGTGAGAAGCACGCCACAGAAACTTTGATAAACATTTATTTGGTTTGAGAAAGAGCACTTTACTGTTTTAATAAACGATTTGTGTCAAATATAACCGGAGATATGATATTTTTGACAAGGTCTTCGGCAATGAACATCTCGCAAGTGAAGTGAGTTGCCGACACGTGCGGAAAAACAGAACTTTTCCTTTTAGTAAAATATAACTAAACGTGAGAGGCACACCATAGAAACTTTGACAAACGATTTTTTCGTAAAGCAAAGAGCATTTTACCGTTTAAATGAATGATCTGTGTCAAATATAACCGGAGATGTATTTTTTTCGACGAGGAGATCGATCTTAATAAGAACGCTAGATAAACATTTCGCAAACAACTTGCCGACACGTTACTACCGAAACACAGATCTTTCCTTGTAAAAACATAAAGTTCACGTGTTAAAATAGGGACTTAAAGCGACTGTTTCAATTTTCTTCCCATTTTCCGTAACTTAAGATCAAGCAAGTGTCAAAGAAACGGTAGTTTGCCGGTGAATTTACGAAGTGATTAAAAGTTCGAAATATGATAGCTTTCATTCATCGGCATGAAGTGTTACCAACATGCAAATTTCGCTTTGAAGCATTTTCCATTCCCATAAAAATAAAATACGTCTTGTTTGACCAACAATGCTTCATATGAAGAAACTAATGAGAATGCATAACAAAGGGACATATACGCGCGTATATACGTGCGTATGTGCGCGTATTGACATACGCGTATACGCAAAATACGCGCGTATAATACGCGTATGCGCAGTTCGGATATATCTGAGCTGCACTGTACCTGTTGACACACTGATTGATGTCAGGAATGAAACAACAACAACATCTTTATTTCTTACATTAAATATACAAATATCACACCACCTACAAATAGCAAGGCTAATCGAGGCAGGTGGTGTGTGGACGACTTAAGATTTATTGCGATAGTTGAAATGAAAAAAAAGTACCACATTTGTAATATAAAGAGTCAGTCACGAGAGAAATTGAGATAAGAAAATCGAGGCAGCTATTTAGATAAGTGGGGGCTAATATTTTTTAAAATCG